>JBCEWC010007151.1:0-21861 GCA_038996855.1 Solanum aculeatissimum | reverse complement strand
GGACATCATGCCATAACTGATAGAATCCAACACGAGCTAGAAGGTTAGCTCACCTTGAAATCTGATATACCGATGACTGGCTAGAGCTGAGGGCGAGCCAAAGTCAACGGAACACTCGTTGCACTCCACAAAAGCAAAACAAAGAAAAATACAAGTAGGAGTCAGTACAAGCCATATGTACTGAGTAGGTATCATCGGCTGACTCCAAATAGAAATCAATATAAATAATGTAATATCAGGAAATTAACTATACCATTTAACAGGTGGCAAGCAACAAGTATAAGTGACAACATCATAAAATATTTACGTAATCAGACAATAATATCAAGAACAAACATGAGGACTCAAGCCTCCACACCGCACTTCTTTTAGGAGATGGGTTATTTGAGATAGAGTATATTAAATCACTTCAATATGTTTTCCTTTAATATTATCATGTCGGAACGTGGTACCCAATCCCATAATATCGTGTCAGAACATGACACCTGATTCAATTATATCGTATCGAAATGTGACACCGATCTCATAATACCGTGTTGGAACGTGACACCCAATCCAATTATATCGTGTCAAAATATGACACTCGATCCCATAATATTCTTGTCGAAATGTGACACCCGATCCAATTATACCATGTCAGAACGTGACACACAATCCAGTTATATTTAATTCATCATTCTTTATCATTACTTTCCACTTCATTAATAATATTTCATCAAGCCTTCTTTAATCAAGACATCACTTCGATAAGACTAGTTCAAGACTATGAATTTCATGGCCTTGAAATTTCAGACCAATCACAACAATATATCAATCATGTAAATCACAATGATTAAATGCACAAATGACTTCACAACATCACTCAATGCATATCAATCACTATTAAGAGTCTTTCTATCATACAGAATAAATCATAACCTACCTCAATCGAAGAATCGATGCCAAACCAGCTAATCCACCAAAGTTTCTCCTTTCTTCAATGCCTCAAAATGTTCCCAATCTATCAAATATGTAATCTACATAAGAATATGAATCTAATGACACTCATATTACTATATTTATTTTCGGCTAAAAAATTAGGTCAAAAAGTCACCCCGAGCCCTCGAATTTGAATCTGAAAATTTCTTTTAGATTATGTTTACCCATAATTAAATAAACTCATATGTCAAATTTCAGCTAAATGGATCATTATGCGACCCCCAATCAAGATTTTATTTTAAGAACTCTAGGACTATATTTTCATAAATTATACACGTTTCTACCCTAAAAATCTATTCATAATTAAATAAAAACTTAATAGAAAGAGCGAGAATAATTACCTTGATGATTTAGGATGAAAATCCTCATTTTTTCTCTCTTTTTTCCTTTCTTTTTCTCCCCCGCATTTTTTTCCTTTCTGTTCGTCGTTCTTTTTTTTTGATGATATGTGTCAATTGCTTTCTCTGTTTAGTTCTCTCTATAGGGCTGCTGAGTGTAGCCCTTTTCACTTAAATATTTTTCTTTTTTTAAATTTTTATATATTAATGTAATAAATCCTACTACTTATTTTAATTAATTTAGGATAAGTGGTGTAAGGTATTACCTAAACTATCAATTTAACCAACTAATTAATTTAATTATCTAAAATTACCTCCAACTAAATAACAAAAATTATCGAATAGTCCAAAATATTCTTTTTAAAATTTACGAGATAAATCTTTTATAACATACGAAACTCTATATCTGAAAATGACTTAACGGGTCGTTACATCAGATACCAATTTACCCACCGTTCATCCTCGAATGGTCAAAAGAAGGAGAAAGAAGAATAACTTATGTTACCAAAAGTCTGAATTATGACCTTCTAAAGTCAGTGTTCATCTCTTTATGACCTTCTACTCATGAACCCAATCATTGGGTAATATAAATCATCACTAGAAACTTGTAAGTTGATTTGTTCAATGAGCAAGCCAACAGTGCAACATTTCATATTCTTGCAGAGAGAAATGAGGAAAAAAACTTTCAAGATATATCTTGAGAGAGAATATTTTCTATCGCTAACATACAACAATCTTTTTTTTTGTGGTTTAGACAGGAAAGCTGGTAAAGGTCAGAAAATATATATTCGTACAAAAGATAATAGATGGTTGACTGATATAATACTAAAATCGTATAATTTTTCAGTATGACTTTTGTTGTAACCAAATTTAGGAAATTTTAGCCACTTTCCACTAAGGAAATGTAAAGGCATAAAATGTGTCAATTGTCAGAGTAATTAGGATATTTTTTATATTACTCTAACTTTTTTTTTTATTGCTTCAAAAGCCAACCTTAAAAGGGAAATGGCTGCAAGAAAATGATGCCTTATGTATCCATTCAATAGCTCTTCTTAACAATTTGAGCCAAGTGATAGCTATATCATTTGTTTTCTCAAAACACACTGACACACGTGCACGTCGTCTGGGCAGACACACAGAGAGATTAGGAGTCTTCACTTTCAGAGATTAGCATCAATATGAACATTGTAAAAAAAGTGAAAAAACACAGAACTTGAGTTGTTAACACAGAACTTGAGTTGTTCCTTCCCAAATTACAGTCAACAAAAATAAATCATCTTATTAAGTACATAACCACGGTCTCTGGAGAGTTCTATGATAGATCCCCGAGGTAATTTAGTGTTATCTTTAAACTGGGAAGTGAACCTCTGGAGTAATTCCTTTCATAACGTCAATCTCAAATGCCTTAAATTGTTCAATATATCTGATTTTTATCTTGTAACTAACTTTTCCACCAATCATATCCTTTACTCAATAAATTATGGTAATTTTTTTCATACTCTAAACGAAATTTTAAGTAACACCCTTTCTTAGGTCCTTTAATAGTTAAAAATAACTAATTTTACAATCCAAATCATGCACAAGTCCTTTCAAATGTTTAACATCCAATACAATTCGATCACTTTATACTTTACCAATTCATACGTTGACAAAATATACTATCAAGAACATAGACTCACTATGAGGAACATGTATTCTACTCCAATCATATAATTCAATTCCCCTTATCTATCAACATTAATTCATACCATGAAGATCTTTATGAATTCATGCATCTTAACTTATTATTGGTATCCTCTTTATCGACCTTACCATATCTTTTATAAAAAATTCAATGTACTAATTAACATACTCAAAATCACAAGAATGGCTTATCACCATATTCAAGCCGCACATATATAGATTTATTTTTTAAAATATTCCTCAATAGTTTTCTAACTCAAATCAATGATACATAACATTATCACTATAATCAATGCCGAATAGATGGAATCACGTCTCTCTAGGTTTAATTCTTCACTATCTCGGAAGATACATATTTGACCTTTACCATTAGAGTGAATGTCTTTGTTCTTGTATTTTTCTAAAGGCTAACCTACATCTCACTAATTTTATTCATTTTTTACTCTAACCCTTTTTAATTCTATTCGAGCAGTGTCTCAACACATTCTATATTTTTTATACGATTATGTTACTCATCAAATAATACTAATTCATAGCTTTAAAGATCCACAAGTTATTATTACCATCAAATTCATTTAATTGAAAATTCTTATCATATGATTGCATCCTGATCATAATCCATCACGAATTCTTATTATCATTATGGTCAATAGCCATTGCCATCATCTTGAAGTCAACCTTGTCGTTGACATGATACGTTAAATCCAGTTACACCAATAGGATCCAAAGGACTAATCCAATTTTTATATGCACTCTCCTACTAAAATTCTCCATTGCCTTCCCACAAGTTAGTCATTGGGGCTTTATTTATCCATAAGCTTATCATTTTAATATTGATCCACTCCCTTGGAACTTATTATAAATCACCAATCCTTATTTAAAATTCTTGAGATACATTTCACCACCTACGCAATAGTCATACCAAAGATCCACCACTAAAATTTTTCTTATTAATGCTTAACCCAAGTGTTCATAGTAATAAACTAGTTGATTTCTCAAACGTGAACACAATATTGAATCGCATCATACGAGCATATGATATAACTAATAACTCTTTAAGCGTAATAAAGGATGGTTATATCAGTCTCTTCTATATTGACAACTCACTTATACTATCTAGGTACCCACAGTAAATCATAAACTTAAAATCTCACACAATTATATACCATCTTGGATAAACATCTTAGGTTTTTTTCTTCTCTGATGACTTAGCCTCAATTCACTATTTTTATTTAAGGGTCATATTCACCATACTCGTAACATCACACTTCTTTCAAGTCAACAACTTAATTTCTCGCTTATGCTATGTCAAGCCTACTAGATAAAATCTCCAATTAATAGTATCACTCTCGTCATGCTATCCCCCTTTTCATAATACTCACCTAAAGTTCAAGTTTAGGATCTAGTGCTAAACATGTACATCTATACTCTTTACATACTATACTAACTCTAAACTATTAGATAACGTCAAGAAATGTTAAACCACTAAATCTCATGATAAAAAATCTACCTTTATGTCACAGTATATCTAAGTATAGTCTATCATCACATTCCCTTTTATAAGTTAAGTAGTATCTATCTTATCCATTATACCTCCTTACGTAGCTAAATTCATAACTCTATAAATCTCATCTGACTCTTCTTTCAAAATCATGAGCAATTTGTTTTACTAACACAATGGCATGTCAACATCAAATCCTTTCTTATTTGAGTGTACTCTATCTCATACTAACTAATAACTCTTTCTCTACCTTCTATTCTAAAAGTTAGATGATACTTATTACTTTTTAACCAAAACTCAGAAGGAACTTGACTTATCACCCAATTTATTAGCTTATCACCACATGACTCTTAACTACCTACTTCAATCATCTACTATTCTCAATCTTCATGGTTTATATATCTTTCTAATTCTAGGATTATTCTATCACTTATTGTTTATAAAAGTCTTCAATCACTTTTCTCAAGTGGGATCAAATATCACTAAGTATTTATAGGCATAACTTAACTACCTTCTCAAGAATAACATTTGAAGAACAGAGTCTAGAAGTACATCATATCTTGCTCTAGCTCAAGCACATGATTCACATGGATAGGAGTATATTATTTAAGATCGATAAACTTAATCACATTAATTGGCTCTTCTCAAGCCTGATGCAGTCCATTTACTTTCTAAATACTTTATCTGAAAATAACTCATTAATAAGGACCTGAGATTTTTTGTTCCAACCAATTTAAGTATAAGAAATAAACACACGAATCTTGGCAAACACACAAATCTGGACAAGTTTCTTAGAATGTAACTCTATTGCATGATTTAGAGTGTGAAAAAGATCATATACCAATTGGTATCACCTAGATAACAATTGGATTCAAGTAATAACATGAAAAAAAGAGAAAGGAGTTTATCTAAGGTCTTGTAGCCTCTCAAAGAAAAGTAAGGGCGTCCCTGTACCGTTCTGCAAGACTCTACTAGACCTGCCCTTATATGATGAGATCAATGAACCTAAAACTCTGATACCAAGTTTGCCATGACCTAAAATGGACCGTGAGTGGCACCCATACCTAACATCCTAAGTGGGCGAACCAACGATACAATCTCAACATACATTAGAAGTTCAACTTATGAAGTATAATGATAATTCGAAAGCTCAAATTTATAAAATAAAAATAATAAAATCACTAAGTTTATTACACAATATTTTCTCAAAACTTGAAAGTCATCACATCAAGGACATCTAATCTCAAATACTAAGTCTAAGAGTAAAAACACCAAAATAGATAAATAAAATAGTTTATGTCCAAAAACTAAGGACATCATGCCATAACTGATAGAATCCAACACGAGCTAGAAGGTTAGCTCACCCTGAAATCTGATATACCGGTGACTGGCTAGAGCTAAGTGCGAGTCAAAGTCAATGGAATACTCGTTGTACTCCACAAAAGCAAAACAAAGAAAAATACAAGTAGGAGTCAGTACGAGCCACATGTACTGAGTAGGTATCATCGACCGACTCCAAATAGAAATCAATATACATAATGTAACATCAGGAAATCAACTATAACATTTAACAGGTGGCAAGCAATAAGTACAAGTGACAACATAAAACAATATGTTTATAATCAGACAATAATATCAAGACAAACATGAGGACTCAGACCTTCACACCACACTTCTTTTGGTAGATGGGTTATTTAAAATTGAGTATATTAAATCACTTCAATATATTTTTCTTTAATATTATCATGCTGGAAAGTGGCATCCGATCCCATAATATCGTATCGAAATGTGACACCCAATCCAATTATATTATGTAGGAACGTGACACCGATCCCATAGTACCGTGTCAGAATATGACATCCGATCCAATTATATCGTGTCGGAACGTGACACTCGATCCCATAATATCCATGTCAGAACGTGACACTTGATCCAATTATACCATGTCGAAACGTGACACCCGATCCAATTATACCATGTCGGAACGTGACATCTGATCCAATTATATTTAATTAATCATTCTTTATCATTACTTTCCACTTCATTAATAATATTTCATCAATATTCAAGGCATCACTTTGATAAGACTAGTTCAAAATTATGGATTTCATAGCCTTGAGATTTCAGACCAATCACAACAATATATCAATCATGTAAATCACAATGATTAAATGCACATAAAACTTCACAACATCACTTAATGCATATCAATCATTATTAAGAGTATTTCTATCATACAGAATAAACCATAACCTACCTCAATCGAAGAATCGATGCCAAGCTAGCTAATCCACCAAAGTTTTTCCTTTCTTCAATGCCTCAAAATGTTTCCAATCTATCAAATATGTAATCTACATAAGAATACGAATCTAATGACACCTATATTGCTATATATATTTTTTACTCAAAAATTGGGTCAAAAAGTCACCCCGAGCCCTCGAATTTGAATGTGAAAATTTCTTTCAGATTATGTTTACCCATAATTAAATAAACTCATATGTCAAATTTCAGCTAAAACAGATCATTATGCGACCCCCAAATCAAGATTTTATTCTAAGAACCCTAGGACTATATTTTCATCAATTATACACGTTTCTACCCTAAAAATCTATTCATAATTAAATAAAAACTTAATAGAAAGGGCGAGAATAATTACCTTGATGATTTAGGATGAAAATCCTAATTTTCCTCTCTTCTTTTCCTTTCTTTTGCTCCCCTGCATCTTTTTTTCTTTATGTTCGTTGTTCTTTTTTTTGTTGATGTGCGTCTATTGCTTTCTCTATTTAGTTCTGTCTTTAGGGCTGCTGAGTGCAGTCCTTTTTACTTTTTTTTTAATTTTTATATATTAAAGTATAAATCCTACTACTTATTTTACTTAATTTAGGATAAGTGGTGTAGGGTATTACCTAAACTATCAATTTAACCCACTAGTTAATTTACTTATCTAAAATTACCTCCAACTAAATAACGAAAATTATCGAATAGTCCAAAATATTCTTTTTAAAATTTACGAGATAAATCTTTTATAACATACAAAACTCTATATCTGAAAATGACTTAACGGGTCGTTACATATATGTACTGTAACGACCCTCAAAGTCATTTTGAATTTTTTTTAAAAAATTATCGTTTTACCCTTTCCAACAGTTACTCAAGTCATGTTCAATCAACTTAAGGGTTTCATTTTAAATTTTTTTTTTGAAAATTTGAGAAATTTTAAAGTTTTTGAGTTTTGAAGGCTTAAGTTGTTAAAAAGTGATTTTTGGTGCCAATCAGAGCTACGAGACTCAGAATAAAATTTCATCAATTTCATTAACTTTGAAATATAAAATTTGATGTAGTAGCATCACCGTTTTCTATTTTGGAGCTATTTTGTGGATTTGAGGTCTTAAGTTGAAAATTTAAGTTATTTTGGATTAAGGTTTGACTTTGATCAACATTTGGAGGTCAGATGTTCAGAATGGAATTCAAACGACTCCGTTGAATTCAATAGGTGATTCTAGGCCTAAAAAGAGTTTTGAAGTATTTTTCAGGAGTTTCGAGAAAATTTTAGTCTTTTCAAGTTTTAAGTTAGTTTAGCTGTGACTAAACAGATTCTGAGTTAAGGGACCTTGAATCCATGTTCTGAGGATTCTATTGAGTCTGAAACGTCGAATTTAGTAGCGTAGCATATGTAGTTTGTGCATATAGGATTTATGAACAAATCTTAAGGGTCGATTATGAATTTTTGTTGATTGAATTATTTTTCTGATATTCGGTCCTACATGTATCACTCTAGTTGTGAAACGATCCTGAACTAGCCGCGGGTGACATCCACACTAATTTTTCAGTGAAAAAATTATTATTATAACCCCACCAAGTAGGGGTGGGCATAAAAATAAAAAAAATGAACCAAACCGAACTAATTCAGTTTTTTGGTGTTGGTTCTTCGATTTGATGTTGATTCTTTTTTTTTTTAACTTTGATTCTTCGATTTGGTGTTTGATGTAAGGGTCCCAAAATCACAGTGCACCAAAAAATTGAAGTTTTATTAAATAAATATAAAATAATATTTTAAATTATGTTACTTATTACTTAATATATTTTTGAATTTTGAGTTTTTGACCCAAAACATTTAATTTTTAACCCAATGGGCTAACCCAAATATTTTGGATTGTACGCTATTAATGCAACATGCACATTGTTTAGTGTTTATAGTGCACAATGCACTGTTTATATAACTTGATTGAATGAAACTATTCTTTATGCAAATGAATAGAATTTTGCAGTGATCACCTTTTGTACCAAACCATAATCTTGTAAGTTGTAATATTCTACTCCAATTGTGTTCATCATTCAATTCTTAGTCTTATAGCAATATGACCTATATTACATAAGGTCGACAAGCCGTAAATCAAAAAATCATTTTAAAAACATCAAAATAAACTAAACCAAAGTTGAAAAAAATCGAACCGAACCAATCTAGTTTGGTTCGGAGTATGTGCATACTTTTTAAAAATAGAAGAATCGAATGCCCACCCCTACCAAATAGAAGAATCGAATGCCCATCCCTATTACTAAGCCACTAACTGGAGATGGACATTTAAAGATGTGATTTTTTTAAAATAGAGTCAAAGTGAGTTCCCACAAACTCAAAGAGAATAATCTAACACCACAAAAAAAAATTCCTAGAACTTGAAAGCCACTGTACCAAAACATCTACCTATAATTTAGAATAAGGGAATGCAACCCCAGAAAAAAAATATAATTTAAATAGTAGCTAAAATGTCTAAATTCAGCGAAAGTGGGTAGAGAACTAGAAAAATCAATGCAGCCTGAAAGAGTTGGCTCACCCTTGAATTTCAAAATCAGTAATCTCCTATTTGAGGCATGTCCATAGCCATTTGAAGATACCCCACACTCGATAAAGAAATAGCAAATGTAGTGTTAATACACATAACAACAATGTACTGATATGATCACACAACTATTTTCATAAGTGAAATACAAACAAGTAACCACAACATAGTAAACCAAACATATACGGTTAGAACAATAGCTCACTGTTCATGCTCAATGTGCCAAATTCACCATTATCAATCTCAACACACAGTCAATAATGACCCTCTCACGGGACCCACATCTAAATAAGTTATGTGTCAGAACGTGACACTCAATTCAATAATGTATTGGAACACGACTTCTAATCTAATAACGTGTCAAAAAGTGACACTTAATCTAATAATTTGCCCAATCCAATAATATGTTAGAATATGACACACGATCCAATAATGTGTTGAAACGTGACACTTGATTCAATAGTCACAATCACAATCACAACCACAATAAATATTTATAAACTTTCACGATCAAGTAGTAGATTCATTGCATTCAATTTGATCACATGTAGTCATTTAATAAGGTTCATTCCCTCATTCTATAATCACATACATGCAGGTAACACTATTGATGCAGTTAGCACGCACGTATAACACAAATGAAAATTTAAAAATTATCAGCTACCTTAAAATAAGCCTTGAAAACTCTAAAGAGCTAGGACTTTCTTTTTGTCCAAAGTCTTGACTCGTTCTTGATCTAAAATAAACAATAAATACTGTCATTATCCAAATTCGAGCGATGATGTCGCCTACCATAACCCCTGATAGTCAAGTAAAAAATTTAAGATATCATGCGAAGACACTTTTATTTATAATAAATAAGTAGTATTAAGAAGAAAGAGGAATAATATAACCTAAGAAGTCGATCTAATCATAGAATTATAATTCGATACAAAATATATTAACTGTCCGAAATAATTGAAATGACAAACTGACACTAAACTAACCACCCAAACTTGGTATCACCAAATCAGGGGCTACTAAGTATAAAATATTGATAAATACATATATAATACAGAAGTTTGATTATTCGAAATATGAAAAATACAATGGGTATGATTATTCTTTTGACAATGGTGTTCTTTGATTTTTACACTTTTTGAAGATGTATTTTCGGGTAGTGGGTGTTGTTGTTGTTTGATTTTTGTTATTGTAGTACTTTGTGAGAAAAATATTGGGTTAGTTTAGTTTGGTTGATTTCGAGTAGGGATGACAACAATTGTTGAAGTATTGTAAAAACTGGATAGGATTGTTCTTGTTGGTGTTGTTTCATTTGTTATACTCTTTGATGAAATTTTTGAGTATGAGTGTTGTTGTTTTTTTTTTTTTGTTGTTGTAGTATTTTGTGAAAATATTTTGGGTTGATTTGGTTGATTTCGAGTAGGGTTGACAATAATTGTTGAAGTACTTACAACAATTGGGTAAGATTTTTCTTGTTGGTGTTGTTTGATTTGTATTCTTTGATGAACTTTTTAGCTATGGGTGTTGTTGTTCTTGTTTGATTTTTGTTGTTGTAGTCATTATGAGAAAAATATTTGGTTGGTTGGTTGATTTCGGGTATGGTTGGTTGCTCAATTTTAAAGCATTGTTAACAATTGTTGAAGTGGTTAGAACAATTGTTATGGTTATTACTTTTCTTTGATTTTTGTTGTTATGTTTTTTGTTAGAAAAATGTATTGCATGCCCTAATTTCTACTTAGGTAGGGTTGTTCTTGTTGTTGATGTTTGATTTGTTGTACTCTTTGAAGATATATTTTTGATATGCGACTGTTGTTGTTGTACTTTTTTGTGAGAAAAGAACACATGTTGTTCATGTAGGAATGTTCTTCATCAGTTGTTTTTTTTATCTTTATTGAGAGTGATTGGTCATACTAATAGATTATCTGTATTTTGTGACAAGACTTTCTACTTTAATGGCCCGATCTAAACGAAAAAAATTCTAGACCTGATGTTCCTACCAGAGCTTAAAAAAAAGGCTAATTGAATTTAAAGAAGAAGAGGATGAATCACAACAAGAACTAACAAATCTTATTGAACGTGTCACTGCTGAGGCTTTTGTTGGTGCCATTCCCTCAACTGTTACACCCAATTTCGTAGCTATTAGTGCCAATCTCGCAGCTATCGGAGATAGTCCCTCAGCTACTACACTCAGTTCGGCAGCTGCTGGTTCTAGTCCATCAGCTATTGCACTCAGTCCCACAGCTACTGGAGACAATCCTTCAGGTACTGGTATCACTTCCACAGTTGCTGGCGCCAGTACCTCAGCTGCTATACTCAGTCCCACAGCTGATGGAGATAGTCCCTCAGCTGCTACAGACACTTCCATAGTAGATGGTAATAGTACCTCAGCTGTTGCAACCATTCCTTCTATTATGGCTTTCTGGTACATTGATTATGGCTTTGAGACACTTTGGCTTTTGAATCGAGGTGAGAGTGGTGATCTAGAGATAAAATTTAGAAACTGAAAAAAATTATTTTTTGATTTTAAAAAAATATTGCTGAATCAAAAATTGAATAGCTTTTTTAGGTTTACGGTATTTGAAAAATACCTAGACATAGGTGAATGTAATACTCCAAGGTTTCAAATGAAGTTGATGTATCAGCTTATTCGTTGTTGGATCAAAAGTGAGAATAAATTTTGGGTTAATTTTTATGGCATGCCTGTTTGTTTTGGCATGAAAGAGTTTGTGATTGTTACTGGGTTGAACTATCACCTACCACCTCCTCTGCCTCTAAATCTGCCAAGATAGAGAGGAGATATAAAAGAATTATTGATGCAAAGCATAAGAAGTATTACAAATCAAAGGAGATGCTTGACCTCTTGCAATGTAGTGAGGTTAAAAAGAGTGTTAAAAAGTATCTTTGTTTGATTTTTTTGTACATGCTATTCTTATAGGTAAAGATCTAGAGACCAATGCAATGAATTCTTGGTTCAAGCTATCGGCTAACCGGAAGACATTTTGTGCCTATCCTTGGGACCGAGATAGCTATATTCTCATGGTAGAGTATTAGAGGAAGACTACGACTTCTACTAAAAAGTTCGCTAATTTATATGGTTTTGCGAGGACTTTTATGGTAAATTTTATTTATTATATTTTTATTGTAGCATTTTTTATATTTATTTATTATCTTAATAAATAATTATTTATGACATCAATTTATTTAGGCTTGGGCTTTTGAAGTCATTCCTTACATACGAAAAATATTCAAAGAGTTTGACGAGAAAGTATCTTCTCCAAGACTTCTTTGATGGTTGACGACGCCCAATAATGGTAAAGTCGAGGTGCACGAACTGTTTGATCCCTCGGAGGATGAGGTAAGTGTTACAACAATTGTTATTTTTTCACTTTAACATCTGTTGTCTTCTCATTTTAACAGTTGTTATAATTTTTAATAATTATTGTCTTCTCACTTATTCATATTTTAGTATATTTGTTAAGATAATTTTATTTAATTTGTAGATTATTTATCCATGGCTAATTTCTACCGAAAGTGAGAAGGGAATGGACTTTTGAACTAGATTTGTGCCACTCGAGAAAAATGAAGAAGATTCAAAGATTTTAAAGTTGGTGGAAGATTTGACCAGAGTAATAACCATAAAAAAAGATTTGTCTGTGGATGATGGTGCTGGGGTAGATGCTGATGCTGGGGTAGGTGTTGATGCTGCTAGTGGGGCAGGTGTAAATGGTGCTAGGGAAGGTGCAGATGTTGGTGGGGTAGGTGATGGTGCTTCTGGGGTAGCTGATAGTGTTGTTGGGGTAATTGCTGATAAAACTGTTGCAGGGAAATAAGAGCTTCTGCTGAAAGAAGTGGTATTGTTGTTGGAGAAACAACATCTGCTAGTGAAAGAGGGAGATTTTCTCCTCTTGATGGAGGTAATTGTAGAACTCTGTTCACTGTTGGTAGAGCTTCTCATCTTGGTGTTGATCCTTCTAAGGTACCATGTGGTATTTGTGATTTTAAAATGTGCAATGACAGAACAAATGGGATGATTACAAAGATGAAGAAATTTGAGCGAACCTTAAATACCTTATTTTTCAAAAGAGGTATCATTCTGTCATCAAGGGTGGTGTCGCCATATACTCTTATCCGTGATCACAGAAGGATAAGACAAATTTCAAAAGCACTCATGAATACTAGGAAGAGGGCAACAACTTCTACAAAAGAGCAACAACAAGCAACTGTTAGGGAAGATGAGCAACCAACAACTGCTACAGAGGAGAAACAATAAGCAGATGCTACAAAGGAGCAACAACCAACAAATGGTACAGAGGAGCAATAATTAGCAAATGCTACACAGGAGCAGCAACCAGTAGATGACGCAACAAAAATAAATTAAGTGTTGAATTGGTGATTTTATATATTTGTGTTATTTTGAGATGATATTATTGATTTAAAGGTCGGATAATGTTCATTTAATGTTTGGATGATGGGTATTTCATTATTTTCTAGATCTTTTGAGGTGTTGACGATGGATGATTTGTTTATGAACATTGGTATTTTCTTATTTTTTAACTTTTTTGGGATGTTAATAATGAATATTTTATGTCATAGACATATCTCCTTTTATAGAAATATCTCATTTTATGTTGAAATATTAGATATTGTCTTGCTGGGACTATCCTTATATCTGCTGTGAAATTACTCAGTAAGTCATGTTGTTGCTGGGAGAATCGTACCATGTTTTGTGAATTTACTCAGCAAGACAGTGTCTTGCTGGGACTATCCTTATAACTGTTGAGAAATGACTAAGCAAGTCATGTATTTGCTAGGAGAATCGTACCATTTGCTGTGAATATACTCAGCAAGTCAACGTTTTGATGGGGCTATCCTTATAACTATTGTAAAATGACTCAGCAAGTCATGTAGTTGCTGGGAGAATTGTACTATTTATTTTGAATATACTCAATGAGTCAACATCTTGTTGGGGTTATTTTTGTAAATGTTGTGAAATGACTCAGCAAGTCGTGTAGTTGCTGGGCCTATCCTTATAACTGCTATGAAATGACTCAACAAGTCATCTATTAGTTGGGATAGTCTTAACATTTGCTGTGAATATAACTCAACAAGTCATCTACTTGTTGAGACAATCATACCATTTGCTATGAATTTACTCAACAAGTCAACATCTATTGAATAATCACCTACGTATATGTCTTATTTAGTCAATGCATAACTATAAGTTAATGATATCAATCAAATCTAGTGATAAACTGAGTTGTATTAGTCCAATTTAAGACTAAAAGCTAGATTCAGTAAGGATCTTATACATTGAGGTGATAATTAGACAAGTAATATACAATCTATTGAGTATTTACATATGTAAGTGATGATAATTAAGTAAATTGATTATTAGTTGGTTGTGTAAATATATCTTATAATATATGATGTAGACTTAGTCCAATCTTAGATTAAATGCTAGAATCAGTAATTATCTTATACATTGAGATAGTAATTACACAAGTAATAGGACCATAGATATTGATCATAGTTATTTTAGTTAGTTTTTCATTAGTTAGTTCATTTGTTCATGATTATGAATGATTATAGTGATTTTAGTCCAATTTAACACTAGAAATAAGTCTATGGTAAAGATTTTATTTGAATTTGTTATAGCAAGTTGGCTAGTTGTTAAACGAGTTCTAACAATTGCTGTTAAATATCTCAGCAAGTTAGACAGTGGTTAAACGAGTACTAGCAATTGCTATAAAATATCTCAGCAAGTCAAACAATTATTGAATTTCAATTAGCAATTATTGAATTTTTAATAGCAAGTTAGTTGGTTGTATAACATTTGCTGAACTTTTCTATAGTAAGGTAGTTAGTTGCTATAGCAAATTGACTATAAGTTGATGGTATCAATCATATCTAGTGATAAATTGATTTATTTTAGTCCAATTTAAGATTAAAAGTTAGATTCAGTTGTGATCTTATACATTGAGGTAGTAATTAGATAAGTAACATACAATTTATTGAGTATTTGCATATGTAAGTGATGGTAATTAAGTAAATTGATTATTAGTTGGTGGTGTCAATATATTTTATAATATATGAGATGATATTAGTCCAATCTCGAATTAAATTCTAGAATCAGTAATGATTTTATACATTGAGATAGTAATTACACAAGTAATAGGATCATAGTTATTTTAGTTGGTTTTTTCAGTAATTAGTTCATTTGATCATAGTTATGGATGAATATAGTGATTTTAGTCTAATTTAACACTAGAAATAAGTTGATGGTAAAGATTTTATTTGAATTTGTTATAGCAAGTTGGTCCGTTATTGAACGAGTTTTAACAATTAATGTAAAATATCTCAGCAAGTTAGACAATTGTTGAATTTCTATTAGCAATTGTTGAATTTATCTAGCATTTGCTAAACTCTTATATAGCAGGGTAATCAGTTGCTATAGCAAATTGACTACTAATTGTTATGAGTTGACAACAACTTTTGTGATATTACAACAATTGTTGTAAAATTCATAACAATTGCTGAAAAACTCTGTAGGAATTACTGTAAACAGTATAGCTATTGTTGTAAATTCTGTAACAATTGTTATAAAGTCAGTAACAATTATTGTAAATTATTGCAATAATTTAGTTTAACATGCAATTTATTAATACCTGAAGCATTCAATGAAAAATGTATTCAAACAACAATAATACTGATAATATTAAATAACAACATTTGTTAATTGTACAAATACAACAATAATATTGAAATGCAAAGTGAAATAAGTTCACCAACACTAGGAGCCATTTGGCAGGAGGAATCAGGAAAAATAATCCAGGAATTAGGGAAATGATATTAGTTAATACTATATTTGGTAGAAATTGAACCCATGTATTAACTAATCCATGTATTATGGATTAGTTGATACCACATACATGGTATTAACTAATACCTCCCATATGGTGGTATTAACTAATACATTGAATTTAATACCATGAGATTATATATAAAGACAAAAATATCCCTCAAATTCTTTTACGCTTTTTTTTTATTTTCTTGATTTTTATGTTTTATATTTGTAGTTTTGTACTAGTGAATTTATTTAAATAAATTATCTCACAAAATTTATTTATTTACGAATTCATATTTTTATAATATAAAAATAAATAAATTTACCATGTCAAATTTTAAATTTTTATTTATTTGTGATTTCATATTACGTAATAGACAAAAAATATTTTGCCATGTCAATTTTATTTTTTTATAATTAATTAGTTGAGTGATTTTATTGATACAAAATAAAGTCCAATGGTGTTAGATATATTCTCAAAGTTGAGTGACCTTGTAAGATATAAACACTATATTAAAATTACAACTTTCAAATTTTTATGTGTAAATATAGATTGTTTATTTTATAATTGTTTACCATCTTTTCAATTTTAACAATATATGGTCTATCTTTATTAAATTAAAAATTGACGTTTTATTAGTCATGAATTTATTAAGATCACAATTATTTATTCTTAAATAATTCAAGTGAGAAAATAACAAATATGATGACAAAGTTATTATCCTCCTAACTAGTTAGAAGACACAAAAAAATAATCTACTTTGATCTAATTAAATGAAATAGAAAATTTCATAATAATTCAAGAGTATAATTGGAAAGACGTTTTTTGTAGAGTTTTAAACCAAGTACAAGATTAGATGGGAAGCAATATAATGAACCAAACATTTGATGAAAATAATCCTTGTATTATTAATCTCTGCGTTACTAATCCCTGCATTTCTAATCTCTGCATTACTAATCCCTGCATTACTAATCCTTGCGTTATTCATTTTTGTACCAAACGATCCCTAAACAAAAGTGAGTGTTATGAAACATTTCGCTCTGAGCATGTAGTTCTCTTGTGCCCAACCTTTTTGCATATGGAACATTTGTTCTTTTTGCTTGAAAATGATTGTTTGATACTTGGCCGCCGCTTGTTTGCCTTTCTTCCCACCTTTCCCAGCACAACATATGGAGAAGGTATTTCCCTTTCTAAACACCCCTAGGAACTTTCCAAAATTCTTTAGACGATACGGGTTTAATTTCCTTCATGTATGCAAAAAGGTATGTCTCTACCTTATAATATTCAGAAGAATACTCACAAATACACCTTCTATAATCTTCACCATATTGACAGTGGAGCACCGCCATAGCATGCGGACAAGGTATTTATCAAGATCAAAGACTCTGCAAGTACAAGATTTGCAATGAAGATCAATTGTTGCAACTACATCATGACCAGAGACAACATATCTATAATTGGCAATTTGATGAACAAATATTTGGTTCCCTAAATTAATATATTTTGCAATGACCTCCTCTATCGAAGGGACCAAGATGGTTGATGCATTGATGAACTCTATTCATCTTTGGTGAAATTTTTCACCAAACTTCTTGTTTATTTCATCAAATAGAGAAGAAACGGAAAATTCTCTTTAAACTACAAATAATGCATTAATCGACTAAACAGTGTTTGATGCCATAATACTAAACTTGTAAATGTTGCAACACATATTATAGAAATAGAAATTAATAACTAATATTTTTAAAAATAAAAATTATTGCAACAGATATTATAGATGTTGCAGCAGATGCAACAGTTACTACGACAGAAATATCAACTTCAACAATAGTTAATGGAACAAATACAACAGTTAATTAAATAAATGCAACAGTTAATAACATATACCTATTTTCCAGAAAAAATGTCCTGTTCTGTGAAATTCAATTTGTTCAAGTGTGGCAACCCTTGAAACCATATCTCTAATTTGATTGAAGTGATCATTAACCTTACTTACGTTGTATGCTTGTGCGATCTTGTAAAAGTGATAGATGATTCTTCCATTGTGAAAATTGGTTCAAATATTTTCACTGAGGTGCCACATGTAATAACCATAATGAGCAGAAGGATAGACAATAGAAATTATTTTTTATGCTTGGATGCCAATCCAAAATTATGCACAATTTCAGAGTATCATCTACAAAACTACTCATTTGCTAAAAACAAAATCGATAAGAAGCATCACACTTGGAGTCGACAAGACAAAACACAATAAAAAAAATATGTTTCTCAGCATCTTGTGCAGCAACAGACAACAAAACTCTACCATACTTGCCTTTTAAAAATGTTCCATTGACGACTATGACTTTTTTCATATGCCTAAAACCAAGAATCCAAGCTTCCATGGCCACAAAAACTACTTAACGATATAACGATATGCAACTCCATTTTAGTCTCAAAATTTACAGTGCTAAACATATAACGATATGCGTCAAACACTGCATATCCATGCGCGTGTGTTCCCCTTATCAAAGATTTCACAATCTCACTTTCCTTTCAAAGTTTCTATAATTGACCTTGCATCTCCATTCAACACAAAGTGAGGTTCTCATATATCTTATAGATGACCTTTTACCCTTGAAAAATTTATCTTTAAAGTATGCATCAATTACTTTGACCATAACATATAGATTATGGCTCGTCAAATGTTAAGAACCACATGTGTGAAACTTTTCATATTTTCTAATGTAAAATCTGTCACAACTTTTAAGCTTCACAACTCTCAGTCACTACTTGCACTCAACATGTACACACTTGACACAATATACAAGATGCGAGTTATCACCTTTTTGACTCTAAAGTCTTTCTTCAAATAATCTATTTTCAATGCAATATCTAAATCTTGCTTTTTCTTAAATGTCATACCATTATAAAAACTTATTTCATCATCTTGAACATGATTCGACTGTGTTGATTGTGTATTTGTTGGTGTGTTGCTAGGAACTTCAGGAGTTGGCATCTACTCACTTCCACTTGCTATATTTGAAATGTTTGTATCTATCATATCACATTCATCATTCAACATTTGTTGATTTTGAGATGTATTTTGGTTCTCTACCAATGTTTCAATCATGTATACCCATAGAATGGGTCTTCCTTCATCTTTCAAATAAATTCGTAAACTCACTTGATTTTTTATTCCAAATAGAGTGACTCTATGTTTTTCACCACAAGAATTGCCATGACCCAAAATTTGGGTGTGATGACACTCACCTAAGCCACCAAGGCGAGTCATCCCAAAACTCAACAACTTAACAAATTAGTAAAAGCGAAAGATAACAGTTTAATAAGATATATAAATGCGGAAGAAAATAACTACAATCATCCTAAGAACTGGTGTCACATGTACAAGCCTCTATGTATAGAATACTCAAAAGAAATACAAGTCTCAAATGTCTAGTTCTCAAATAGAACATAATAATAAAGGAATCCTCGAAGGTCTGTTCGGGACATAAGCAACTACCTCAAGGAATATCCAGAAGCTCGATCTTGGAAAGAGAGAAGTCTAGCAAAATGGACTGGGCTTGCAACCTACAAAAATGTAGTAAGGGCGTGAGCATCAAACAACAAGGTACTCAACAAAATGGAACAAACCTAAAGTAAAGCAATGAAGAATACAAGTAACTCCTTAAATCTCAACCACAATCTATCGAACTACAACTCTGCACTCAAAAAAGTCCTAGCATAATATAATATACAGGTCACAGTAATATAGATATACTCATAATTTGGCATGATATCTCAATACACAAGAATACAAGTAGATCCAACACTTACTCACAATCAGGGATAAGGTAAGTATACAACATACAGCAGTATCAACCAAATACGATGTGAGATGAAGTGAATGCCAAGAGGTATATATCATGCAATACAATGTCAAATAAT
Organism: Solanum aculeatissimum; assembly: GCA_038996855.1. Taxonomy (NCBI): domain Eukaryota; kingdom Viridiplantae; phylum Streptophyta; class Magnoliopsida; order Solanales; family Solanaceae; genus Solanum; species Solanum aculeatissimum. The sequence continues at coordinate 1,751 of JBCEWC010007151.1, read as the reverse complement.
CGTGATACATGTTTGTCCTAGAATACACATTCACTGATCAGATATAGTTGTCTGACTCAATCAGAACCCATGGGAGCTGCACATGGACCGTGTATTTGTGATCATGCTCGGCAATGTCCTCGGCTCATGTCACTAATATTTCAATATCATTGGGGCCATACATGGACCATAATATTCGCTTGAACCATTTTCCTTCGGCTTCTCATCATTAATGGATCATCAAGCAATGCACATAATAATGACAAAAAGGCATGCTCATGGTAATGAAATATGCAAGATGTCCATATATATATATATATCATGTACCTTAATAATAGAAAAGCGATAAATTCTCAAGTGTCTCAATATCACCATGGTGTCAATATATCAATCATATCATAATATAAACATCCTCCCTCTATCCATATCGAATAATTCACAAGATCACATAGGGCACAAATCCACAGTTAAATTGCAAGTCAAATAAATTCCTATATAAATGATTATTCTATCCAAAATGACATGATCCAGCTTACAGTGATACAATTCTACCCCCAAAGTACTCAATTCCACACACATAAGACATAAAAGGTTCATCCATACTTAACAAAAGGTTAGAAGTCCACTTGCTTCAAGTAAAGTCCCAAATCAACTTGAAATCGCTATTTTCTCCCTCTTTCGGTACTTAGAATCACCACAATCTATTCAAATACGGTATCACAATCACATAACAAATCTAATGACACTAAAATCAATTAAATCAGAGGAAAAAGGTAAAATGGTAAAAAAATTTATGTCCAAAAATATTGTCAAAATCTAGAAATATATGGATGAAAATGTTCTGCTCGTTACAAGGAATCCAACGATGAAGACAATTTCAAAATAAAGCTAAGATGAGTGAGAAATCAATGATTAAAGTTTAGTAAAACCATATTCGTAAATCCTTAATTTACACCATTACAATCCAAAAATTAGAAGTTAAAAATATAAATTAATCAATGTAAATCAATAAAATAAGTTAGAAAATAGTTACCCAATCAATTTACCTTCAAAACCTTGAAAGTTCCCCCATAGAACTGTCACGACCCGAGAGTAGGGCCTAGATGTGATATGGTGAAGGAGAACTCGAGAGTCCTCGATCAAGCCATCATAGCATCATCACACACATCATCGGTTCGGAAGCGCATACAATAAATAAATAAACGTAAGTCTAGGGGATCCCGGGGCTTTGGACTCAAGCTATGGAGATGTTGCCGGGAATGGGATAAACATGAATAATATAGGACATAACAATTATGTTCTAAGGGGAAGGTATGTATGACTCAAGTTACGGGGGCAAGAAGGGTTAGGGACTTTCCACATAAGCACATTTCCAATCCAATCACATCATAATAACATAAGAGGAAACGGAATCATAACACGAGATACCATCACTTAAAATAGATAGCCATATCATTACAAGTATCACATAGCATAACGTTTAATAGAGTCAACATGTCCAACAATGCCTCTATATAAAATAAGACGGAGCCTCGATATAATCCGGGCTCACCCTCAAGTCATAAAGTAAAGAAACATAAAGAAATGACAAGGTAGATGAAAGTGGGTGTTTCCCTTGGAACATAGGGTTCAACACAAGCATAACTTCAAGAATCTCGATTTAGCCATCTAACGGAGGATGAAAGTAAACTTCGATCCCTACATGATTAAAACATGTAGACAAAGAGTATGGGTTAGCACATAATAATGCACTAAGTATGCGGGCATGCAAT
>JBCEWC010007150.1:0-21863 GCA_038996855.1 Solanum aculeatissimum | reverse complement strand
CTTATAATTACTCCTCCACAAACGTTTGCTTCAGAAATATCACAACATTCAACTAAACAATTATACACCCGTAAGTGAAAATAAATAAATGTAAATATGTATATTTGTGTAATCGTTCAGATTTGAAATAGTGAACAAAGATACAAAAAATAATAATAAACAAGCAAGAATGATTGTTTCACATTCAAAGTAATTCAATTTTTATTGTTGAAATATGAATTCATCAATGATTTGTATAATATACAGTTCAAACGAACGAAAATTTCTAAACCAAAGCAAAATTATTCTCACCAAGAATTCGTAAATTATCTGTAGAAAAATATTCAATTTTCCCTTGGATTTGGCAATGAACTAGTCAACAATGGTGTTTTTTTGGTTGAAAAATTCACCTAAGGCAGGCTTATCACATTCAACTTTCATAAATTATGCAACCGTTTTCCATAATTATATGCTAAATTGCAGCATATCAGTTAATTTACCCTTTTTTTTGTAAAATATATTTGTAAATTCCGATTTATACAAAGAAATTTTTTATGACCATAGTTATATAATGTAATTTTTGAAACTGTAGTTATTTTTACCTATTATGTTTCACTAGGTGACTTTTTATGAAATTTTCACTATTAAAAACTCATGCTATACACCCAGTAAGAAAACAATTTTTTTTTCTCAATTATTGCTATTTCTATTAATGCATGCATGCGTCTATGTATTTTTTTGTACAGGCGAACGAAGGAGGAAGGATTGCATTTACATTCAGTTCATATATGCAGCTTCTGAAAGAGGAATTCAATATACTCAAGTATTGAGTTACAAATTCCTATGAGTTTCCTAGGAAAAACATTCGATAAATTCAAAAAGTAACCTTAACCTATACCTTACAAATATCTTTCTTCTAATTGACATAACTTGAAACTTTTGGACGAAAGATGTCGCATGAAATCTCAATTTTATAAAGCCTTCCATACAATTAGAATTACTACATTATTCCTAATCAAATTCAAAACAGAAAAAAAAAATTGATTACTGATACTTGCCATTAGAAAAGATAGCTTTTCACTTAAATTTCTATAATTTTCATCCGAGATTTGTACTTGAACTTCTAATTTGTTCACAAAATCGAATAACACACATTCATCATCATCATCACTTGTAAATTTATAATCGGTCAGCTACAGATTCTTGATTCTTCTTCTCAAATGTTGTGATTCGATAAATTAGTGAATGAAAATTCAAGCAGCGGATACTTCTTGAATGGCGGACAGGATTTCTTGAATAGCACTGCACCTCTTCTTCGTTTAACGTGTAAACTTATGATTTGAACAATAAAAAAAGTGTGTTTTCTTGATTAGTGTAAATTATTTTCTCTCTTATACACGAATTATTATTGTGTTTTAAGTCTATTTTCAGAGGTTTTTTGGTTGCTGGTTAGAGTTATGCAGGGAAACAAGACTGCTAGACCAGTGAATCTCCCATATCATTTGTACAACCAGTAAATGTATACACCTCCTTGTTTGTTGTAAAATTCACTACGTTCCTTGTATATAAAGAATCAAATAAATTGCAAAATTTCATCCTTCTGAAGGGGAAATTACTTGGGTGCAGAATCAACAAGTGAAAGCATTGTAGTCTACCGCACAACATACACAACTTACTGTACCTTTTCTCTCCTGCAGAAGGAAGAGCCATTATCATTGAGCTGGGGGAGTATCCTCGGTGCCCTTTGCTTTTCCTCGGAGCATGTCTGTAAAACCACCTCTCATGATCCGCCTAAATCTTGTGTCTTCTGCTGCTGCTGCATGTGGGAGGACGGGCCTCGGGGGTTCAACTTCCACAGGTGGTAGTGGTGGTGATGTTGCATCTCCAGCTTCCCTTTTCCCTAGTAAACCACCTTCACCGAAGAAGCTGCTTACTGATGATGCAATTCCCAGATGAGCACCCATCACCTTACTAATTGTATCAAATGTTCCACCAGATCTTTCCCTCATTACAATCTCCAGGGCTTCTTTGTGTGCTGGATCAAGAGAATCAGCATCTTTTAACAGATTCTGAATTGCAGGCAGAAGGAAGTCTCTGACACTTGAAGCAGAAAGATCTGCAATAGAACAGTCATAAACTGAGTAAAGGAAGATTCCAAAGAAATACTCCAGACAAAATGCCATAAAGCAGGAGAAGGTCAGTGTGCGACATTTAGTCTTCAATAGCACATGTAATTACATCTTTGTGTTACAGTAGTACACTACACAACCAGAGGAAGAGAGATTAATAGAACTTGTTCTTAGACCTCTTCTGACTTCTGCATCCCCTCTGACATTTGAGATCAGCTGCACCTTCATAACCTAGAGACTACATAATGAATGCTTTAGTGTTTCCTCTTCTTCCATTTATTCTCCCCTTTCTTTCTTGTGTTTGGTTTCTAGGATGCTGGCAATCCCCTTGGAAAGGAGAAGCAAGCAGAGGTTATTTCAGTAGGGACAGTCCTAGCTAAGGGTGTCAAAATGAGACCAAATATAGGTAACCCGCCCAAAATTTTGTGGGTTGAGCTCAAGATAATTTGAATTGAGCCCAATTTAATCTCTAATTTCAACCCGTTCTAAGACACTATACTTGTATTGATGTAATGTATGTTTTCTATCTATTTTACATTTTCTATGATTTACCTATCTATTTGTAACATTTTATTTTTATTTTCTTGAGTTGAAATTCAAATTGTGGTTATAAAAAGTAAATAATAATATGTTAAAATTATTGAGATTTAGCGGGTCATGACCCAACCCAAATTTGAGCCCAAAGTAAATTTGGGCAGGTTATAACCCAACTCAATCTCTATTTCAACCCATTTTAACATTCTCAATTTCAACCCAATCCGCCCGTTTGACACCCCTAGTCCTAGCGGTCATGTTTCTGAAAACCTTCTTGGGTCCTGAAGGTAATGATGGCCTCTTTCACTAATTTAAAGAGTTTACTGGCTCTCACTTAACTATCTCAGAACAGGTCTGTCTTACACTTGTTATTTACATGAACAATTTAAGGATGCACTAAACCCAACAAATCACAATCAGCCATTTATGTTAACTTCAGCATGTATTTAAGTAATCTGCCGGTTTTTATGTAATTAACTCCTCTTGATGGGACAAAACTCCACGAAATCTACTCTGATCAACTATTATTGCTAAAGGTAGTTTCACAACCAAATATCAGAATATTAACAACCTGTATCAACCCACTGCAATACATAGTTTATTATATTCTGATTTATCTCTCAAGAAGCAGCTAAACCTAGAGGGTGATCATTTTGAAGAACATTTATATCTACAGATAGTAAAGAGATTAATGAAGGAGAAAAATATTTAAAAGGAGCAAACCAGTAGCATCAAGAGCACGAATTGATTCACAAAATGTGTTGGCTCTCTCACGGCGACGCATCATGTCACTTGGAGGAGGAGGTATTGCTGTAAGTAGGAAAATCTTGGACAACAAATGTATGCTAAAGTTAAAGAAAGTTAATGTGTAGAAATCAAAACTAGTTTTGGGACACATTATAAAAATGCATTGCTAAAGCAGCGCATGAAAGCTAAGAGGTTGAGGATATAATCTCTAAGTCTCTCCGTGGTATGTGGCACTGCCATCACCAATGCACGAATTACAGCTAATGTGGCTTCATGTGATCCATCCTCAAGAAAGGCATCCATTTGAACACGTATTTTATCAACAATCTAATCAGAAAGTTGGAACAAAACGTCTCATTAAAGCCTTTAGATAAACTCATAACTAGAATGCCACCAGATATTTAAGCAAAAACCCTATACCGCATCATTTTTAAATTGCTGTGCCACAGCTCCAAAAGCATCAATACTGGCATATTTCACATTCAAGTTTTGGTCAGAACCAAGTGTTACAAGAGCAGGCAAAACATGAGTTGAGGCAACCTTGGCATCAAGACATGGAACCTGGTGAAGTTTCAAGAATGATCAAAGTAAGTTGCAGACAATGCTTAAATTTAAGCAATTCCACAAAAACCAAAGGCCTTACAATGACTTTGAAAAGATTGGCAGCTGTCGCCTTCATGTTTATTTCAGAACTCACAACCATTTCCCAGAGGATGTTAAAAATCATATTAAGATGTTCATCAAAAGTGCTGCAGAAAAATATAGTCAGCCATCAGAATCTAAGGAGTTCAGACACAGAATTGTAATGTCCTTATTAAAATGGCACAAACCAAAGGAAGCGAACAGAAAAGAAAATCTCGCGCTTCGCTGTCTCACTCTCTTGTCCTGAAGTTCGAATCAACAGACTTCTCAAGTACTCTGTCAGTAGTTCATGTTTCCTAGGAGATCCTAAAACACCTGCCAGCAGTAGAGGCAGGACACAGATAGCAGCAAGTCTTTCAGCAACTGCAGTTTTTGGTTTCAAACCTGTTGAGGAGCAAATCAAAACCAATTTGATAAGGTCTAAACATGATCTATCATTTAAAAGATTTGATTAACACAAGAAGATTTTAACTCATTACCTCTTATTCCTGATTGGCACGTTGCAGGGAAATATGATAAATCACCATCATCACCAACTGCCACCAAGAATACAGGTAACATGATGTGTGTCAAGTAAGGTTCCCCGAGCTGGTCCGAAACTGCTAATAAAAACTGCATTGCAAAATTAAAGACGAATCCGGAAACAAGGAGGCATTCTCAAACCTAAAGTACCAAACTTAAGAGAAACAATTCAAGCTACCCGTGTGATTCGATTCCTCAGGTTATCTTCCTTCTGAGGTAATAGAGAGGCTAGTTCAATCAACGCTGAAAAGCAGTCAACATGCAACCACTCAAAAGAAGGCCAGTCCATCTTTCCTCTGCATATACAATTCAAATATTTAGCAAGTAATAACTATACATTGTGACAGCACCTTTGAATAAGAACAGAAAGGTAGGTTCAAAACACAGGTAAATGGGGATATTACCCAGCATACTGTTCAAGAACTGAAGTAGTAAAGACTAATCTTTCATCATCCGAGACCAATGGGAATGGACAGGTATCAATAGCTTTCTTGCGTACAAATGGAAACAACTCCGTCAGTAAGCGCAGCAGAACATCTATGTTCCACCGCTCTCTCTCTCCTAAAGCACGAAGGTGTGACTCGATAGAGCCTTCCACCCCTGAAAGAGGTTGACAACGCTGGAAGTAGGGATAATGTATCAGCTTCATGTTTAAGACAAGTTACTGCTTCAGTCAGAAGAACTAAGTGACTGCAGAATCCATACCTGAGCAGAGCCCAAAGCATGAGATAATAAGACTTGTAGCAAATGATCCAATTCCTTTCCCCAGTTCACTAAAGCTGGAACAAGTTCCTTGATTGTTGTTTCCACTACCACTCCAGATGGATCACAGACCAATTGAAACATCATCTCTTCAACCTTTACACACAACCCAACAAAAAAAAAGGAATTGGAGAAAATCCATTTATGTATATGCTATCATCTATCTGTTTGAGCGGCCACATTAAGACCAGGGGAGGGAAAATGCTCCATTCCTAGACTACGGAGCTTACTTTGTGGGAAATTCTCTCAAGTCACATTTCTTCTCCATGATTGCCTCGAAGCTTATGTAGTGAGGCTGACCTTGAAATATTTGTCCGTACTTGGGAAGAGAGGCAGAAGCAACGCCAAATTATGAGCAGAAGCCTCCCGAACAACTGTAGCAGAATCCTCGATGAGCTGTTGCACAATAGACAAGATAAGAGAATCTCGAATCTCAGGGCGCACGAATTCAGCAAGTTGTCCACAAGATTGAGCAACTAACAAGCGGCGCTCCTCATACATGTGATTGATCTACATACCACAACAAAAACACCCAGTGTGAAATAGCAAAAGTAGATGTTGTATATGGTAAAATCATGAGAGCTTCCAGCAGAAAGAATAGAAATAAATCTCACTTGTTCCCAACACTGAGGAAGTAGTTCAGTTTCTGTTCTCATCTCTCCAACATTTCTGGCAAGAGTGACACAAGCCTAAACATGATACAAAAATTTGGTGGAATGTTCAAATTTTTGAAAAATTCTAGTATGGAACAAAGGTTTTGACAGTCTTACATCCATTATAATCCGTCTCTGCTCTTCATCGGGACGCTTGATTAAGTTGAATAATGTATGGGTCAAGGAATCCCGTGTACTGCTATCTGGGTGGCGCTCAATTGCGCACATTATAAGAGGAAGAAGCTCCTGCAAGATACAACACCAATAAAATGGAACGACTGCTACTTAGTCTGGAATTTTTTAAAATCACTTATTGTTGCTGAAGATTATTTAGGAGCTGTTGAAACAAAATTTGGAAAGAAAGAGTAAGTGGAAATTGAAGTGTAGCTGTCTTTAAGATTTGTAAACTTTCTTTGTGAGTGGGAAGAGACTTAATCAATGGAAAAACACCCTTCAAGCACATCTTCACTGGAAATTTAACTTTTTCTTGGAAACACTCATTGAGCACATGTTTTTCAGGACAAAAGATATACAACTTGAAAAGATTTTCTCAAACAAACGCCTCCTAAGGGGTCAGAACATCAGAATTCAGGAGGATAAGTTTTAGATTAAAAAATGGCAAAACATACCTCTCGATGGTTGATCAATACATAAGGTACAATTTTTGGCAATGCATCTGAAAGGATCTGAATAGTCCCCAAACCCTGCGAAATCCAAAAAAAAACCTAAAGCATAATTGCCAAGCAAACATTTTACCAGGTAAAGATCACCATGTATATATCTGAGAGAGAGAGAGAGAGAGCTTACAATTTTTTGAGCATTTGATTCAACCAATAGAGAGTCTGGTTTCAAGATTAGTCCTTTAGCTTCTGAAGGCAGCTCACCATTGTGTTTGAGTACATTCTCAGCTTTATCACCAATGCCATTATCATGTGAAACTTCTACTACTTCCTCAGGTTTAGTAATTGCGTCAGCAGAGGTCTGAGTCATCAATAACTGAGAATCTGCAGTTCCTAAGTCTCCAGAAGAAACACCAGTTGAATCATCAAAGATATTATGACCACTTGATTTTTCTACGTCATTTTCAGGATGTGTATTTCTAGTTTCTTCATTCATATTTTCAGGAGACTCGCTGTTCAAAGAATCTGTAGCCAATTTCAACCTCTGGATTTCATTCTGTAGAACCTTTATCTCTTCCTTGTAATTGTCTACTGATGGTAAGTCAACACCTTCAAAATCGCTTGCTACAAAATTTCGTGCAGACCGAGCACCCTCTATATGCATTTTTAGCGAAGTTATTTCAGCCCTGCATTCATTCAATTCTTGTCTTTGACTATCTAGAGATTGCTTCAAACTCTGAACCTGAAGTATGATTATTCAACTACGAGGTATGAGCATGCTACACATGAACAATCTGGTAAAAACATAAAACACACAAAAGAAATTACCAGTATTTCCTTGTCCTTTATTTCCTTCTGCAATGATTCTAAAGATTTTGCTAATACTGTGACTTGGGCATCTGCCATATCTTTACTCTTAAGCAAGGACTGCTTTTCATGTTTCAGCTTGTCATTTTCTTTCACCAATGACTTGTTTTCTCTAAGCATAGCAATTTTTTCCTACAACCAATCCACGATTCTTTTCAAAAATAGCACACTAGAATAACGCACCAGCAACATATATGTTTAGAGTTTCAGTAAGTAAAGTAAGAACTTTGTCAGTTCCGTATTCGACTGCTCCCACCAACTTTAAGACATTTGATAGAGAAGTATAAAGCAATTCATGCTCTTGTTCAAAACTGCAGTATAATTACGCAGACATGGCAGATAAATGTTTTACTTTAATGCTTATCTAGAGAGAGTGAGACTACTTTTCTCTAAGACTCCGACATAAATCAATTCTGGCGATCTATCCAACATAACTTGGAAGATCAGGTGATTTTTTTCCAAGGATATGGCAACGACAATTTTTATCAAATGATTTTACAAGTCTAGTTGTTCAAGAAGCTCCCAGACCCCACTTAGTGGAATTTCACTGGATATGTTGTTGTTGTTGGTTATTCAAGAAGCTGCAGAAGCATGTACAGGAGAATCTATTCCTTAGCTAGATCCTCGGTATGGCAGTGCAACATACTTGTCAAAGATTCAAAACTCCAACTTCTGCCAGATATCTAAGAGTTGAAAGCAAGTGTCCTACAGAACTTCAAATTACTGTAGATACAAAAGAGTTGAACTCATGCGAGGAGAAAGATGAAGAGCTGTAATATTACCAGAAATTAAATCCTAAGTCAGTTGGAGGGAAGTAGCAGATAAGACTCAAAAGCTCATCAGGAAAAGCTCATGATAATGAATATAAGATATGCTAAGGTTGTTTTGCTTAAAACCTGGCTAAAATAGTAGCTAAAATTTTCAACAAGAGAACATCATGGTAACAGAACTTTAGCGAGAAAAAAAATTGCTGAATAAGAGAGTAGAATTGACGGAAATTGTCTGGAGGAAGATTTAGGAACCAGTCATTAATCGCCCCACATGCTACTTCCTTGCAGAGATGGACTTAGGAATCATGGATGAGGCAGGCCAGAGTTTAAGTGGCAGAAATGAATTGGCAGAATTTCTTGATTAAATTTCCGTCTGGGAGAAAGCGGAGAGGATTAAGATGGGTAGGTGGTCCCAGATAGAGGAAAAATATTGCTAGAAAGCTGGTCACCATTAACAGGCTGCAACAGTAGTTGGAGCCTAAACACATCCAGGTGAGCTAAGTGGGATTGCCTTCCCCTTTGTAGTCTGAAAATATATTTAAAACAGTTGGGAGCTTACTCTGTATTGTCTAAACTCAAAAAATAAAAAAAATTTAAAAGGAAAAAGAGATTAATAATGGACTAGTCTTGGATCTAAAGGCATAAAATTTGGCACCAAACAGTATGCGAAGGTCTCTAATAGCAAACAGGAGAAAATAGAATTGTAAACACAATCAAATTTGATGAAAGGTATGAACTGACCATGAGGAACATAGAAGAAAGAGAGAGCAAATACAAAACCAGGACTTGAAAGGGAAAGCATTCATACCTAACTCACTATAAAATAACTGGGTGGATGTATTGTTCCTTCCCATTTAAATCGCGCGAAATAGAGAATTATAATTCAGTGCTGGAAGAAGGAAAGATAGAATAGATCACTTAAAATTTGTAGTTAGCCTAGCTTGACTGTATGAGATGTGAAGTGTTCACATGTGATATTAACATAGATATTTTTTTATTCTTTTTACCTCCTCCCTAGGAGCTCCCGCCTTTTTTTTGCGCCCTTGTTGACTCAAATTCACAACCTTAAGGTTGAAAGTGAGGGGTGCTTACCACCCGAACAACTCCCTATTGTCATATGATATTAACGTAGATTTTAGTTTTACTACCCAGATGGATTTTAGTGGCAAGCATACATGTTGTAAAACTGGTTGTATCAACTATTCAGGAAGTACCTCAGCAGCCTCTGAGGTGGAAGACAGGTACTGGTAATAGTAATGGCGCAGAGCATCTGGAATGCACGCAGAGGAGTTCTGCTGAACATCAAGGTCTTGATCAGTAACCTGTCATACATATTAAAGAAATTACCAACACTTCTAAAATGACATCTCAGCATAGTGCTAACGATCTGATGCATGTGTCTCACCCATTAGTCTTGTTATGGTCAAACCCCTCTGCTTTGTAAAAAAATAAATCAGATAAGGGGTTGTAAGGAATCTGAAGGACGAAGATATAATAATAGAAAGCTCATTACCCAATTCAAACCGTGCCAGCGTACAATTTTTCATTTGGTGGGATATCGTAAACAGCACCCTTGCCCCTAAACTCCCTTGCCCAGGAGGAAAACAGTGAGTTTTTCCCATTTTGATCCCTGGGTGAATCGAATCCCCAAGCTCATGGTTGGAGGTGGGGCCCCTATCCTGAAAAATTACTTTTATATACCAAGTTTTACTCTTTCCAGTATGAGATTTCCAAGGACAGGTATTTTAGAAGCCATGAACTATTTCGGAGTAGTTTCCAAGATTTTAACACTGAAAACAACTGCCTTACTGGGATTCTGTCCCAAAATTGCTTTTAATTACCTCCAATCCATAGTTTCTACAGATTGTTCCATTTTCTGAGATAATTGACAAGCTGAATATCATAGTTCATTGAAACATTGACAGTTAAATGAAAAAGAGAAATTCTTGGTCTCCAGTATGTGGGTTGCGGGCCTTGTCGGGTCGGCCCTCATTTTTAGAAGTATATTATTTTTATAAATTTTTGAATTAAATTATAATTTAAATATATTAAAATAAATAGCAACATTACATGGTATTAGTGTTACTATTACATATTATAAAAACATAATTTGTATCTAAATTTTAATATTTAAAATTTTTAAATGAACTTTGAGTTTGAACTCTTATAATGTTTAATACTCTATTTTATTTTTACTTTTAATTATTTTTTAATTTAGCCCACAGGCCGGCCCAACCCAAATTGCAAAAGTCCCACAAATTAGCAGGCTTATTTGGGCCGGGCTAAAAAGCTCAATTTTTAAATGGGCTTCAAAAATCTTAGGTCAACACTGCTAAATCACGGGTTAGGCCAAGCCGGCCCAACGAGCCTAGTCCATATTGACCGCGCTAATAGTACAGAATCAATTATTTTACTTTTCTCTTCTTGAAAAGCATTGATTGCCTTTCCCTAATAAATGTGGGATATAACATCTTCTAGACCTAAGTGGTATCCCCTTAGAATATATACCCTCCATTCCAGTTTGTGTGACAACATTTCCTTTTTAGTCGTTTCCAAAATGATATATAACTTTCTAAATTTAAATTACGCTTAAATGATGAAGTTTTATAGCCATGCAATTGTTATCACATGTTTCATACCACAAGTTTTCAAAACTTTTAAGACCTTACAAATGTTATGATAGTTCTTTCTTGAACTCCATGTTAGTCAAACTATGCCAAATAAATTGAAAAGAGAGAGTACTGGAGTAGCAAATATTAAATTATTTTTATACCTTTTACAGAAACCTAGCAATCACATGGGAGCATTTTCATATAAAAACTAAAATTTATTGAAAATGTGAAAATTTCTATATGCGAGGGGGTTTTCAAAGTCGATCCAATTATCTATACATGTCAGAATATCATGTGTGCTCCAAAATAAATCTAATGGCCTTCTGAATTTTAGGGCAGGCCCCTTGGGGATATAGCGAACTGTGTTTAAAAGACACACTTCTTACTATATCTTCACATTTAACATAAATTAAGGAAAGAGGCCAAGCCACTTAAAGGTCTACTGGGAATTTGGCTAATCATTTCTCAATATAAGTACTTGTAATTTCTATCATGGAGATTTCGGCTGCAACATTAACGCAACTAAAGTCCCAAATTTTTAGGTTATCATAGTTAATGGACCAAACAGGTGGAACTAAGGAAGAAGAAGATATAGAAAACTGAACATGTAACTCTGTGACACGACACAACAACATACCCAGTGTTGTGACACAATGTAGATAAAAATGCAATTCTTCGTCAGTTTAGTGATGAACATCAAGAAATCAGCAAGTAGCTTTTATATCAATTACCTCCTCCAATAATGTCATTGCAGTCAACCGATATCCTGCTAATAGTAAATACTCCTTTACAGCATAGTTCAAATCCTTCCGCTCATTATCCTTCAAAGGGCCCAAATCAGAGAAAGAACCTTCCCTCTTCTGCTGTTGAAAATCCATTCCATGGTTTTCAGAAGCATCTATCTTTGAATCTGCATGATGAATATACAGTTCTATTCCCAGACACGAAATGACAATATACGACAGACATATATAACCAATATCTATGGCAGAATCAGTCCTTTCTGAAACTACCTTAAGCTCAGACATGACAAGCCTATCATTTATCCTGACATCAATCCTACATTTGCCTCATGATACAGCTTCAAAAAATATTATTACAAAGTAGACTAGTTTACAGTTGAAAGAACCTTATCTGAATGAATGAGCTAACGAAATGAAGTTAATATCAGAAGAGTCAACAAAAATGCAGAACAGTATCAGGGATATACCACTTATTGGGCGAGGAATAGTCTGACTTTTTTTTTGCAACTCGGTCTTTAGCTGCACAATGTCCTCTTGAGCTAAACGAAACTCATATTCACAGAGCGCCAACTTTTCTTCCAGGGCTTCTTTTTCTTCAAGCAGACTTTGGGGATCTGCAACTGTTGATAAATGAATAGCTATTAATCATGAAAGAAAAATTATACTTAGGACCATGAGAACTAAAAAGTATCAATGAGGTTGTAATTATTACTGCTGAACACTGTCAATAAAGAAGAACAAAATGCTTGAGATTCTACACAAAATCAGTGAAGTTCAGCCACATCCAAATCGAGATACCTCGAGTTCCACTCCTTTTTCTCTAAAGTTGAAAATGGTGACTAAAACTCTAGCAGTGGTTTAAAAATCTACTTGAAGCTTCTGTGATTGAATTGGACATTCTAAACTGATGGATGAAGAATTGTCTAAAAATTTCATAGCAAAAGGCCGCATCGTCAAAATCTTCATCAAAGATTTTAATTGCAAAAAGTTGGACAACTTTACTCATTTAAATGGTACATGCCACCAGAAAAACTAGGTGATTTCTTCCAATTTGCCTAATCCTGGGTGGCAAAGTTAACCGATACTTATGTTGGTGGGAGTTAGCAAGAACCTGATGGACTAATCGTGGTATGCACAAACTGTCTGGGACACCACCATCATAAAAAGCTAGTACATGCCACCAGTTTCAGGTCCCTCTACTCATACACGACGGCATCTTATTTTCTAGACCAGCATATAATTCTTTTTTTCTTTTAGTAAATCATTTGTTCTTAACATCAACATCTTCAATAGAAGACAATCTCAGTCAAACAAGCTTCAAAATTGCACATGGCTAATTCACACATAAATGTATTTGAGGTTTTCTTTACTGAACCAAATATTAATATTCTAATTTTCTAAGAGATCTTATTCAAAGTGCTAAATTTGGAGATCTAACAATCATGATGTATCTTTACTGATTTATATACCACCATAACTTGAATTCTTGACTGTCCAACGCAGTAATTGACCAGTCTTCAATCTTTTTGTCGACATTAGTTAGAAACCTTTCCATCCAAAAATTCCATAAATATAATGAACATAATAACAGCAAAAAACAAACGTGTAATAAAAATTCAAACTTTCACTTTGACTGAAAAATACATATGAATCTTCAAGCAGACAATTTTTCTCTTTTCTTCTTCTTTCTCACAAATAGCACTTGCATAATATTTCACTACACAACAAGCTATTGAGAAGAAACATAACAAGGGCATAAACCCTCTGCGGCAGTTAACCCACCAACCGCCACCTATATGCGTGGGCTAGAGCAATCTGCTTGACGATTAACCAAGGTGTGCACAGTTGATCAAACGACCACCATCTAAAAAAATAACATAAAAAGTACCCTAGAAGAAATACAGCTAATGGAAAAGGAAAAAGGAGCTCAGCTAAAGACCACAACAATCACTGAGACTGGAAAAACAACAGAGAAACTATTTTACCGTGATATGTTAGAAAACTCTGAGTGAGTAAATGATGTTAATGTCCGGATTTCAGAAGGAAATGAATGACCACATTTAAGCTCCTTTTCTTGCTAAATCCCTTGTTCTATTTAAATATTTTCCATCGCCGCATTATAGTTGATAGGAATTAATTCAAGCATCGTGATCTCTATTACCTCATTTACAGAATTAGTATCCTAAATATCTAAGGTAAGCCAATAACACCAGGATTCTATCACAAGCAAACATGTTTCACCATTCATAATAACGAAATTCGCATAGATAATCACTTATTCATCCAATTTATACAGGAGCAACAAAACACCTGGCTTAAAAATTTCAGATCATTCAAGATGAATGAATCTTATATACAGTTAAACATATAATACTGTATTTATTTGGTATACTCAATTTTGCTCTTACATTCCATCAGATTCCTCAGTCAGTAAGAAATTCAACAGTTAGTCCGAATAAATGTATGATGTTCATCAGAAGTCAAAAACACAATACAACTCAAACTCACAACCTAATGTTAATCAAACAGATTGATTCGCTCAATTTCAGCTGAAACAGTATGGAAATGATTATCACAGCAATAAATTGCAACTGCAGAAAATGTGTATAAACACGGGATTTATTTATGGATAGGTTAAGTAGGAAATGAAGACAAGAGAAGAAACCTCTGATAGAATTGAAGCGAGAGATCTGATCGGGAGGGAATTGGGAAGGATCAGAGAAGAACTGTTTGAGACGAATTGCCTGATCGTCACGGCCATCATCGAGAAGTTCGTGGAGGAGCTCGAATGCCGATAACAAATAGTTCTCTTCCAAGAGAAAATTCACGACGCAATTGCACAGGGACGATTTCTCCACGTCCATTTGATATCTGCTCCTGACTTCAACTGTACATCAACATTTCGTTTCGAATTTGAGATCAACACAATGACATCGCAGGAGTGGAGGGAATTTGATGGAGCCAAGTAGATGTTGCGATGCGGTGCGAAAAACTGTAAAACGAGAAGGGGGCTGGGCTTTACTGTCAGGCACAATTCTTTCGTTTCGATCCAGTCTCGTAAATAGTCACGTGATTTGTCTAGAGAGCCGTGCATCCATCTGTGAGATCTATTTCAGGCACATGTACTCTCTCGTAATATATTAGAAAAATAAAATATGTTTTTAAAAAATATGAAATAGAAAATGAGTTTTTATTTTTTGGACTCATTAAGTAATAATAATATAAGAATATTTCTGGACCAAACTATTAACTAATAACATTTTTCTTCAATTTCATATGATTTTACTGACATTTTTACCCCTTTTGAAGAATTTTTTAAAAAAAAAAAGATATTTTCTTTGTATTTGAAAATTATTTAATTTTATATTTACTACCATGGTTTTATTTAATCATAAAAATATCATGACTTATTTTAGATTACATATTATAGGTCCTATTGATAAGTATTATGTCGACTACCAAGAGAGAAATTTAGTAGGTTGATTATGGATTTGTAAGAGTTAAGTATAGTAGTTATATAAATAGATAGATAGAAATTTATAAATATTTAATTATGACGATAATTATATTATAACACTATTAAATTAAAATGGTGGATGAAAATCTACTAACATCATCTTATAAAACGAATCAAGTATCTCCTTTGTCCATATGGTGTAGAGTCTAACGATGTGGCGACTCATGCACCTCAACATTTTTGGAGGAGCAGCAACACTTGTTCTATCCTGAAACATTGGTCCCTTTTGGACAATTTCAACCAAGCACCACTTGAAAAGTTGTTTAGTTTTAAACAATTGAAAAGGACTTTTGAAATAGTTTTGATTATAATAGCTATAGTATAGATTGTAAGGTGTCATTAAGAGCTATATACAAGTGTTATTCTACAAAATAACGAGGATTTTAAATTATTCATTTGGCTTAGTTTCTTATGCTATGTGTGGATGTAGAACAGCCAACTACGTTTCTGTGTGGATTTAAGCCACGACTTAGAAAAACAATTTTTATTTTAAATTTTTCCCGAGAACTACCAAAAAAGAAAAAGAACGCCGACATTCAAATGCATATATTCCCTTAACGGGTTTCTTATTACTTGATCCATGTTGATCTGATACTTTTTTTAAAAAAAACTTAAATTTAACATATATTTTACTAAATTGAATTTATTAATCATATTTTGAAACTCTAAATTTGACTATTAGTATTTGTTTTGCTTAAATGAATAAATAAAATAAAATGTCTATTTTTTTTTTTTATAGAGGGTGAAAGTCAAGTAAATCATTTTGTGCCACTAGATTGGTAGTTGAGTTGCCCTTCAGGAAAAGACAAGATTTTTGCTTGCAATAGCAGCCAATCATCAACAGCTTTATCCCTCATCAAATTTTCCTTTTATTTCATGGCTTTTTTATGGAGCTCATAATACCTGCTCCAACTGGCAATTCCAGCATCATACTGATGAACCATTTTTCTGATGTACTATCCATAGCCAGAGCTCCATCCAAGAAGTTGGGACTTCTTTTTTGATGCTAATTTATAGAGCAGTCCAAAAGGGGAGGAAAATTTCATGAAAGAGAGCTTAGGGTCAGTTAAGGCAGCCATTGATTTGTACAAAGGAAATTTTGCAATGAATCAATCCTCAAGTATCAAGTCTTTAGAGGTATACTACTATATTTTCATTCAATATTCAGCTATTATATTGTAAGAAGAGTAAATTTGCATCATTTGAGTCTTTCTTGGCGAACTAACCTTAATCTTGCATACATTTATCAGAAGTCATATCCAAGAACCAGCCAACTTCACATAGCAAGAAGGGACAAGGGGCGACTCGATGATAACAGAAAAGTTACAGAGGTTGAAAAAGCCCAAGCAGAAACTGAGCTTTTGAACGCGAGAAAGATGGTGAAGGAGCTAAGTTCAAGGATAGAAGAGTTGAATTCAAGAGTAATTGTCCAGAATCAAGATTTGCAGAAACTAAAGACGACAAAAAGAGGAGGAAATTGGGGGATGCCACTTCGCAATCCTCAGAATAATCAGCACTCCAAAGTAATCACAGAGTTGGGGTATGCAAAAGAAGAGCTGATTAAACTTAAACAAGATATGGCTTCTATCACAGAAGAAAAAAGAAGAGCAGAGCAAGAAATAGAAGCCTCTAGTTTGAAAATGCAATCTTTTTCAAGCAAAGTAGAAACATTAAGGAAGGAGGTTGAGGAACTTAATGAAGAGCTCGTGCTAGTTGAGCTAGCTCGAATAGAGGCCATTAAAGAATTCAGAGCAATTGAAGCTCAAAGAAGAGAAGACGCTGAGAAACACTCTGCAGCAATGGAGGAGAACAGGAAGAAAATAGATGACATGGTCCAAGAAATTCAGATATCAGAGGAGCTACAGGAAAAACTGGCCTCGACAATTTCAGATGTCCAAGTTTTGCAAAGTGAATTGAAGCAAGTCAGGGAAATGGGCAAATGGAATAAGAAAAATGAGAGCTTGAGGTTCGAATCTGATTTCCTGGAAAACGACTTAACTTTGTTGCAGTCATTGAAAGAAGACTTGGAGACGGCAAAGAATGAATTAGCTTCCATTAAAAGAGAGAGCTTTCAGTTCATGGCTTCCATGGACGTTGTGAGGGATGAGCTCAAACGCATCTCTGAGGAATCAGATCGATTAAAGAAAAAGGGAAGCAAGGCAGACTTGACAATTCAGAACCTCAACACGAAGCTTCTGAGGGCAAAAGCCAAACTGGAAGCTGCATCAGACAATGAAGGAAAAGCAACCTCTATTGTTTCAAGTTTATCGCTCAGTCTTGAACAACTGACAAATGAAGCTGAAGAAGCTGAGAAAGAAAGGATGACTACCATTGAGGAAGCTGCAAAAGTCAAAGAAGATATTCAGAAAACACAATCTGAAACAGTCTTGGCCGAGGAAAGATGGGAAGCTGCAATACAAGAGCTTGAGACCATCAAATTATCAGAAGCTACTGTCCTAAGCAACCTAAAAAGACTTACAGAAGTAACTGTGAAAAGCAGAGCATCCGCTTCCACCTCCGAAATAACTATTTCAAGATTTGAGTATGAGTACTTAAAAGGACGTGCAGGACAGGCAGTTGAAATTGCTGATAAGAAAGTTGAAGCAGCTAAGGCTTGGGTAAAAGCTTTGCAAGCAAGTGAAAAGGAGATATCAATGAAGACAGAGATCGTCAGAAAGGAAATCCAAGAGCTTAAGAGGGAAGAAGAGAAAAAAGACCTGAAAATGGAGCATTCACCTTCTATAAGGATGTTGGTCGATATGCAGTTGCAGAAATGGGAGGAGATACATGGAAAAAACCTGGAACAATCTCAGAACGGTTTCCGTACAAAATCCAACTCAATAAGTGGAAAAATGACACCAGCAAGACGAGCTAAGTTCAGAATGTCAACATCACCTGCACCTCGAACACCTAGAGCGGCTTCATTCGCAGTTAGAAGGAAAAGAAAGGTAATTCCAAACATAGCTAAGTTATTTAATAGCAAGAGCAACGATGAGAATCTGTAAGTTATATTATTGCAGCAGCAAATACTTGCCAAAGTTTTCTGATGAAAGAGATTATATCCCACTAAGTCCTAGTGTTGTTAGTCTCTCATGTTTTCTCTGATGGATGGCTTGTTCATCCTGATTCTGTATAGTTAGAACAATAACTAGAGATGCTCTCCAGATTATTCACACAAGAAACCAACTGTTCACAGAATTCACATCAGAACAACATCACCTAGTTTCACTTGTTTTCCGCTGTCCCCGCCAGTTAGAAAGGTCCAACAGATGCAAAATTTGGTGATCTAGATAAATCCTGATTCAACTAATGAAACTTCTGCACAAAAGAAGATTAATATTGCAAGTAAATAATCTTCTTGCCTTGTACACCTTTTAATGCATGCCTTCAGATATACGTACCACCTTGTTCTCATGATACACTGCACAGGCACAGTAACTTCAATAGGAGGGATATGAGTGCAACTACATTCTAGAATACGAGTGTCATGTTTAGGATGTGTCACAGGGCCAAACAAAACTACACTTAAGCAGCCTCAGCCTTCCTAGAGACATTAATAAGGTAACTCCGGTATCAGATGACTATTCACTTAACAAGCAATATCAGAGGCACAAAAGTTACCAACCATTAACAGAGAAATATTTATGGTAAAATAAACACACTGTTATTCATCACATATATTCAGATGCATACAAACAAAAACTACTACTTTTAGCCTTCACCACTGTTCAACTTTCTTCAATGTTTTTCTCTTTTTGGTGTCGATGTGTTCAGAGTATGGGGACTGTCCTAACAAATATTTAATAAAGAGACAAACAAACTACACAAGAAAAACTTATGGTTTATGTGCCTCAAACAACATGAAAGAATAAATCATAAATTTGTGAACTATAACAAAAGATGAACCCACTATCAAAACTTCTGATCTTCTTTTCACAGCCTCACTGAGGATGTGATGGTGCCTGGTTCATTACACTGTTACTGTGCATCTGCATGGAAGACTCTGACAGTAATACTGTTGCCCCCTTTGTAATGGTTTGGCACTGGGAAATGAAAGAAGGTGGAGGAGGCTGAGATTTATATATCTGGTTGTATGCAAGATCATCATCAAACTCATTTGCATCATTTGCAGAAGGAACTGATGGAGTTGAAACAGGTTGGGAACTAAGTTGTGGTTCAGGAAGGGTAGTATATTGTTGCTGAGTCTGAGAAGGTGCACTAATTGGTAATGATGCTGTTGGGACTGTCGTATAAACTTTTGAACTCGACTCAGGCACTGATTGAGCCGCCATAACCTCCTTATAAGCTATTGATGGAGGGTTCGTGACACTTTGTGGATGCAAGGGTGGCCGATTGGACGCCATCACTGCGGAAGGATTAATGCTGGGCAGCACTGACATACTGTGAGATTGCATTTGCTGCACAGGAACCAAGTATATTGGGTATTGCTGATTCAGTGGATAAGGAGTTTGTTGCGGCTGCTGCATGGGAACCTGATAAAATGGATGACAGGATGATACTGGCAATGGACCGCTAGGATAGTGAGGTACATAACAGGCACCACCATGAACATATTGCATTCCATGTTGGAGCTGCTTCCCATCCAATGCCTGAGGTAGTTGATACCCAGAAACCTGAACCATTTTTGGCGTCTGAATGAGAGAGAGATTGCCCATGGAGCCTTCTGCTTCGAAGAGACTGTGGGAGGCCAGACTGGAAGACATAACTTGAACAAGTGGCTCTTGGTGAATTCCAACTTTAGGTTGAAAACCCATACTTCCAACAATACTATCGCTGTGGAAATTAACCAAGAAAGAGGCCCACAAATGCAGATTTTAGAGGCGATATTTACAACCTAAGGCAAGGAACAGATCCAAATAAATGCATGTATCTTATTCCTAGTGTTATGCCCCAAGTGATCTAACTTCGGAATTGAAACCTATTACCTTCTCTTCTTTTGCTTCTCCTATTAGTGTTCTCAACGACCAATCAATAAAAAGGCCACCACTAAATTGAGCAGATAGATCCATCATCCATGAGCTCAAGACACCTTTAAGTCTCTATCTAGGGATAATAAAGAGGAAAAGGGCAACTTATCAAGTTAATAACTTGAACTAAAGCAATTGAGAACAGACCGTCAGTTCATACAACTACAGTAACCATACAAATAGCATACCAGGCTAGAATACAGGCCAAAGCATTCCACCTGGAGATACTAAACTGTATAGAATTACTCGATTTCTCTTCTTTTTTGGGAGGACAGTCGGTCAATCCCGAACGAAATCCTAGTGTGGATTCATTATATTAAGTTGTAGCTCTTAACGAGGTTTTTTTCCCCTCATTTGAATGAAAATCAAAGAACTCTGCAAGTCAAAAATATAAATCATTATGTTCCTCAGCACCTTACTGCCTTTCTCTCCTATTGTCGATAGTACTTGCCTATACAGCACAGTATTGGTGCAGAACTCAACCCATCAGACCAGTAGGTCAACCAAAAATCTGTACTTATGTTAACGTAATGACTACAATAGCATAACTAGAAAACAAAAAGCAACATCAAATAGAAAACGAAAATATTACCTCTCTATTAAAGCTGATGATGAGGGCACTCTAACTCTTTTTTCCTGTAAATTGGCACCACCATCCTCGGTTTGAACTCCAATAGCAGGTACATTAGACATAGAAATGGAAGAACTGGTTGAACCAAATGAAGAGCTAGTCTCCAAAACCATAGACTCAGGCACTGCACCACCACCAAAATCCAATGTTTGTTTGGCATCTCCAGCACCTCCTCCGATGGCAGTCAAATTTTCACCCTGTCCCTCTGAAGAAACCACCGAAATAGACCCACCCATATTTTCAAATCCGATAAGCTCGTGACCAAAACCCGAATCAGTTGATTGGCCCCTTCTGGCAATCCGGGTATTATTCAAAGCATCAGAAAACCAAGAATCAGCTTTAGAATCAAGTAGGGCCGAACCCAAGGATTCGGGTTTGACGGGAAAGAGGAATAATCTGATACGGGAAGATGCAATGGTCCTCTCATGTTCTTCAAACATGTTCTGTAAGTCCTCATCTGTGGTGACGGAGATGAGGGAGTCAAGTTCCTCGTTAGGGAGCTGGTATTTGAGATAAAAGGAACGGTTGCCGTAAAGGGTACGGGAAAGATGGGCAGAAAGGGCGGCGAGGGAAGAACCGGTGGTGCGACGGTCGACGGCGACGACACGGTTGTCACCGCCGGCATAACAAAGAGTTTTATCGTGAGGACGTTGAACTATATGTCCACCATAGCTGCATAAAAGGCGGACTTTGGTGGTCGGGGTGGGAAGAGGTGGTAAGTCCAAGAGGGAATCCGTGGCGGTAGACGGCGGAGCCGGTGAAGGTGGGTCCATTTTACGGTGGCGGGATCTGGTATGCTGGGAACAAAGTGCGAAAGATGAGGAGGTGTGGGGATTTATTTTGGTGGTTTTAGAAGGAACCTTTTTTCGCTTTTTGGAAGTTTAATCTTTAGGTTTTCTTTTCTTTTGATAATAACGTTCAAACGCCCCATCAAAATAAAAGATTTTAAAGGAAAGGTGCTCCCCTCCAATTTTTTGTCATAAAATTTTAAGTTTAAAACAAAAAAGGAAGAATAATTAACCTATTGAGTATTTAATTGTTTCCAAGTGGAGCACTATGTTTAAGTGCATCACTAAATTGACCATTAATTTTGTGCAAATTGTGCACTAACAATTTTGTTATCTATAAAAGGGAGCCATCTGCTCCC
>JBCEWC010007149.1:0-21865 GCA_038996855.1 Solanum aculeatissimum | reverse complement strand
ATAAGGGTTTCCTTCATTGTAAAATACATCTGAACATCTGAATACATCAGAATATTATTGAAGAGCAATAAGAAATCCTCTCTACTTTTTCTTCTTTTACTTTATAATTTCATAACAAACTATGTCTTTTTGGAGCGAGGAAATAATAAGATCACCTTTAGAAACTTTTGTCACTCGATATTCGACAAATAAATATGAGAGAAGATTAAGTAAAGGTGTATAGCAGATGGATGAACTTTAAACTCATAAAATTGGGATGAAAGAAATCATACAATACTTTACTTTTCTCCATTATGCATACATAAGTCAAATTAGAAGATTTTTAATGACTCATACAACGCACTAAGTTAATGCAGTCTAGGAATTCATGGACCTTTGATTCACTGTGGCTTGTACATTCATTTCTTCATATTTTTCTAGTTAAAAAAATTAACATTTATTTCATAAAATGGACTAGTAACGTACTGACAAATATCCTCTGAAACTTACGGTAAGAATAATTATTTATACACTAAAAATAGGAAAAACTGCAAGATTATACATTTTAAGAGTCTATATTACTAATCATGTCAACTCTCAAGAATATTTACAATTTTAAATTTTTTTATTTACATTTATGTCATCTCATGCTATTATACATGTATGGGGAAAGTAAAAAAAAAATACATAAAAATTTTGTATCTCTCATACATGGGAAAACATAAAAAAAAAATCAAAAAAAAAGAAAAAGAAAATTAAAGTTTTGTCTCTCTCGAGGAAAGCACAAATTTTTTTTTAAAATTTTTGTCTTTCTCATACATGGAAAAACACACAAAATAAATAAATAAATAAAAATTTTGTTTCTCTCAAAAATGGAGAAAATACAAAAAAAAAAAGGGAAACAACGAAAATAAATAAATAAATAAAAACTTTGTCTCTCTCATACATGGGGAAAACATAAAAAAAGAAAAAGAAAAAAGAATGAGAATAATGGAACATAGAAAAAATGGTTTAACTTTTTTTATTTATAAAAAATAATATTAATCAACAATAAATATTTATTTTGAGTTTTATTTGTACTGGACGAAAATAGTTCATGTTTTTTTTGGTGAATTGACGATGGTATAGTTGGTTATCTTTTTAGTAATTTATTTGGTGTGATTTATTTGGTTGGTTATTTATTTAAGTTGTTTGGTTAGTATCATTTATTTGGTTGGTATTTTTTTGGTATTTGATTTTTATTTTCTTTAGTTTATCTGCGTGTGATATATTTGGTTGGTATTTTTTTGGTATTTTGATTGATATTTTTTCTTGGTTTGTTTGATGTGATTTATTTGGTAGGGTATTATTTTGATGTTATTTTGATCTTAACTCGTATTTAGTTATTTTTGTTGCTGTTAATATTATTTAATATTATTCATAATTGTTAAAAAAAATGATGGTAAGTTTGAGTATATTAATTAACACTATTTTTTCCCCATGTTTCGTTTTTCTCTTTATTTTTTCTTGTTTTTGGATTTTCCCCATGAAGAGAGATAATGAGTTCTTTTTTTTTTTTGGCTACCATCTTTTACCATCACCAGTCAACAATCAATAATTTACCTAATTGTTACTAAGTTTTCGCCAATTTTTATACCAACAACTGCACCAAAAAACTGAAGATGTCCATCTATCAAGTTTAACAATAACTATTCTTTGTTGAAAAAAATTCATTCAAAAACAAGTTCAATAGATCAGTAGCTATAAAAGAAATTACAAAAAAAACAACCAACTAGACTATCAAATTTTACCACCACCAATCACCAATTAGTAATTCACCCAGTTGTGAGCCAAATTTTATACCAACAAATGCACCAAAAAGCTGAAAGTGTTTATTCACCAAGTTTAACAATAAATATTCTTTAGAAATTATAAAAAAAAAATCAATCAACTAGACTATCAGATTTTACCACCACCAATCACCAATTAGTAATTCACCCAGTTGTGAGTAAGTTTTCACCAATTTTTATACCAACAAATGCACAAAAAATCTGAAAGTGTTCATTCACCAAGTTTAACAATAAATATTCTTTGTTGGAAAAAATCCATCCAAAAACAAGTTCAGTGGATCAATAGCTATAAAAGAAATTAAAAAAAATCAATCAACTAGGCTACCAAATTTTACCACCACAAGTCACCAATTAACAATTTATCCAGTTGTGACTAAGTTTCCATCAAAATTTATACTAAGAAATGCACCAAAAATTGAAAGTGTTCATTCACCAAGTTTTACAACATCTATTATTTGTTGAGAAAATATCTCTTCAGTAAAAGAAATTACAAAAAAATCAATCAACAAAGGTTTTATCACCACCAGTCACTAATCAATATTTTTACCCCAATAATGTGACTAGGTTTCATCAAATTTGTATCAATAACTATACCAAGGATCTGAATGTCTTCATTGACCCAAAACAGTTCAATGTCTTAAAAACTGGAAATGCAATAAAAAAATATATGGTATTTGCGATGGTATAAAAAAAATACATGATATTAAAAAAAGTAATTATTTTTCTTTCTTCGTTTTCTTTGGTAATAATTGCTTTCAATCTAGCAAAACACATGGTATTTGCAATGGTATAACAGTGCGTTTCAATTTGCACACCACTTTGATACAAAATGGTTTCCATTATTCTATTACTATATGTTATACACAATGGATACCCTGAGAAGAAATCAACATTGCACCTTTTCTGGTCCAAATAAACCTGAACACCCATATTGTTATGTTGTTAGAAATATCAATCACCATCAATAATTTTACCAACTTTATTAAAAAAAATAACACCATCTAACTAAATTTTATTCTTGCAATTTCAAAATAATACCAAAATAAATCAATGAAAACATCAACTTTTGCTATCAACAAATACCAAATACAATGTTCAATAAGCTTATCAACATTATTAACAATTATTAACTATCCTAAATAAATATAAAACTTGTCAAAAATTATTTTGTATTAATATTTTATTATAAAAAAAAGCGTTTTGTTACATTCAATTGTAATATGAATTAAGAAAATTTAATTTTTTTATTATCCAAAATTTGTTTTGCTAAATCCTAATTTTAATTCATATTTAATATCAATTTCTTATTTTTTTTTCTGAATAAGTTCAATTGTTACATTTACACTTTTTTGGGTAATTGGTTTAGATGTTTATTAAACCTCCTTCCCAATACAAAAAAGAGGAAACCTCATTTATTTTTTGTACTTTTAAAAATATTAAATTGCTCTAACAAAATTTCATCCAATGAACTAATGCTATGATTTTTTTTGTCTAGAAGAAAAAATTGAATATAATGAATTATGGAAAAATAACAACAAAATATTTACATGCTTTACCTAAAAATAATTATCAAAATCGGCATAAAAAATAATACCTGCATGCATATCATCTTACATATTTTATAAAATACGTTTACTTGAAAAAAGAAAAACATAAACACATGTAAACTTTTTAAAATTCAATAAAATTCTTTCACAATCTATGAACACACATACAAAAAAAAAATGAAAAAATATATACTAAAAAGTCCTTCCTTAAATGTATAAACAATATATATATCAATCCAATACATTCACGTGAGAGTTATGTAACATGAAAAAAATTTGTAAATAAAAAATAAGAATAAATTTGTACCATTCCATCTACCATCGTTATGTATTAAAATAGAGACATTCTCCATGGTCATCATAAAATTAATTTCAATTTTAACAAAAAACTAATGTCTTCGATGGTCAGAATATAAGGTGTTGCCATGATTACATATAGTTAATAGAACACGTTAAACATAAATTCAAATATTAAATCATACCTTAATAAGTACTAACAATTAATTAAAGAGAGAAATTAAGAGGTAAATTAATTAGAGGTCTCAAATCGTGTCAATGAGTCCATCTCTCTTTTTGGTGTTTTGTGTAGCCTTAATTAGTGTTAGATTTTCTAAAAAAGATTTTAATTTGTCTCTCTTTTTTTTGTCCCCATGTATGCATAGTCTTGTTAAAAAAGTGTTGACATATGGATGTTGTTGAATTAGCAGAGTTAGTTACAAGCTATATGGTGTGAGTAACTAACTAGTTAAGAGTTAGTTAGAGAATGATGATGTCACAACCCAGACGTGGAACCTAGATGTGACATTGCGAAGGAGAACCCGAAAGTCCTCGATCAAGCCATCATAGCATCATTACTCACATCATCGGTTCAAAAGCACGAAAAAGTAAACACATAGCACATATTTCTAGGGAAAACGGGGCTTTGGACTCAAGCTATGGAGATGTTGTCGGGAATGGGAGGAACATGGATCACATAGCACATAATAAGTATTTCTAAAGGGTGGGTAAGTAAGACTCAAGCTATGGGGGCATACCGGGTTAGGGGACTTTCCACATAAGCACATTCCCAACATTCACAAATCCAATACATAATCATAAGTATAATCGAAACATCATTCTCATAACCAAATCTCAATAGCCATAATATCTCAAATAAACATAATAAAACGTGCAAGAGTTTAACATGTCCAACATAGCCTATACATAAGATAGAACGGGGTCTCGACATAATCCAAACTCATCCTTATCAAGTCATAAAGTAGGAAAATAAAATGATACAAGGAAGATAGAAAGTAGCTATTGCCCTTGAACAAAAGGGCTCACCACAATCAACTAGCTTCAAAGATGTCACTTATCGTCCAACGGAAGATAGAGGTCGTCACCGGTCCCTACATGGTTAGAACATGTAGACAAAGAGTATGGGTTAGCACATAATATACACTAAGTATGTGGGCATGCAATGCATATGACATAATAATATGACCAAATGAGATGATAAGGGTACAAGTGCTACAAAAGGAGTGCACATAGCTAAAGGAGAAGTATATCATAACAATATGTCATGTCATGATGCATGAAATGCAACCTACGAATTATATTATAGCGAGGATGTGACCTTAACCGACAATAGAGGGAACCCGAGCGAGCTACTACTTGGATTCGAATTACTTGCCAGGTAGATCCCTAGTCAACTCTTAAACAAGGGGATACATAACAAGTTAATCCCATCTAGGGAGATATCCCATGTTGACACATGGTTTGACGGAAAGGAGTATGGACCCTTGGAGATAGTCCACCCCGATTCCAGTCCCTCGGTACTAAGTCTCATCCCATGGGAATACATATATATACATGCAAGCCTTTCAAATCGGAGGTTTGACATTCTTTTTGAAAACATGCATCATTAGGCAAACCATGTCATTATCAAATCCATATCGACACTTAGGCTATAAAGCCATCAAGAATTTCCAAAATCATTTTCATATCAATGCAATAAGAGTAGCTCATCTACATAGCTTATCATATCCAACCTTCATAACATATCAAAATGGTGCAAGCACCCAGAATGCTCAAAGAGCCATAACAAGAGATTATGTGATCACAAGCCTTAACATATCATATCATAACAAGAGGGTCATACCCTTAACAAGAGTTTCATCAAAACCATACTTCAAAGCATATGCCATGAATGAGGAATCAAGTGCATGAGTAATGGAGGATTCAAACCTTAAACCATAATTTAATAGATAATTCAACATAATTCATGAGAAAATCCCAATTCAAAGCATAATGCAATTTACCCATGCATATCAAACCATTAAAGGGATATGCACATTAGACCTTCAAGAGTTTCAATGCATTTTATGAAATTAAAACTTAAATCAACTTTAAATCATCTAATTTCTACAACCCACAACTCAATTCAATTGAATAAATCAAAATTTAAAGAACCCATAATTAAAGAAAACTTAAATTCTTAATTTAAAGGAAAAGGTTCTTGAGTCTTCATGGATGAAAGGGAATGTATGAATCAATCCCACATACCTTGAGATTAGTCAAGAGAATTGGATGAATTTTGCAAGAAATATTATCTTCCTCAAATTTCTTCAAGCTTTCATCATTGGAGGTCAAGAGGATTGAGAGAAATTTGGTGAGGTTTTAAGAGTGTTAGAATGAATAAAAGGAGATTAGAGTTTGATTTGGGGGCTTTAGGAGACCTTAGAAAGACTAAAAGGGGCATGAGATTAAACCAAATTACTAATTAACCATTAATGAAATGGATAGGATCACAGAAATAGGGCCTCAGGGAAGGCTTCCAGAGGTCGTCTACAGGTTCACAGAACCAGTCCGTGAGACCACACTTGATCTCGGCTTCGGCTTGAAATCTCGGGGGACTTTCTGGATCAATTCACGAGGGGTATCACAGATTGTGTAGCTGCACACAGACCGTGCACTGATCCGTGGAATATCACTTGGTTCGGAGTCCAGCCCCGAGCCTTGACCAACTCTCTAGATCACTTCACGGGGCCCTTCACGGACCATGAAAGCTCAAACGGACAGTGAAGTGGTCCGTGGAGTTCCACTTGGTCAGGGGCTTGGTCCAAGCTCCAAGGGAGCTCACTGGAACAACTCAGGAGACACACCACAGACCATGAACTGCCAAACAGTCCGTGGTCCCTCACTTGACTCCATTCCGATTTCTTTTTCCAGCATACTTTTGTATACGGGCAGTCCCACTGCAAAGGCCATAACTTTCACATTCGAACTCTGAATTGAGTGAAACTAATTATGTTGTGAAGATAACTTGAAGATCTTCTATTTGATATAAATGGCCCACACAGTTCATATCGTACCAAGATATAGAGATTTTCAAAGTCTGTACTGCCTAAACGACCTTACCACCTTCCATCAAAACAATTTCTTTGAATTCGGCCACTTAAATTCAACCCATGACTACCAAAATTTAACCATGATGAGTTCAACACTAACCTTGACCAACCATTATGAAGTTTGAAAATTTTTGGGTTGTTACTTCATCTCCCCCTTGGGAACATTAGTCCTCGAATGGGATAACACTACGACTTAAGGACATCAATCAAACAAGAGACATTTTTAACCACAACTCATAATAGATCATGCATCATTTCAAAAGTCATTAAAAACTCATGCCAAAACATCATTTAAATCATTTTCGTGCTCATGTATGCATGCAATATCATGAAACTCAAGGAGTAGAAAATTAGGACCATAAAAATGGATAGAACCTAGTGCCTTAGGCTTGAGTAGATTGGAAGAGATAGAGATATCGCTCCATCATGTCCAACTCATCTTCTCACGTTGCACCCTCCACATCTTGGTTTCTCCAAATCACCTTGTCCGAAGCCACCTCCTTGTTGCGAAGCCGCTTCACTTGCCTATCCAAGATTTCAACCGACACCTTTTCATAGGTCAAATTCTCCTCAACCGTCATACCCTTCAAAGATGTAATTGCCTTAGGTCACCAACCTATTTTCTCAACATAGACACATGGAATACCGGATGAATAGAGCTCATGTTCAAAGGTAAATCCAACCTACAAGCCACATTGCCAATCCGCTCCACAATCTCATATGGTCCGACATACCGTGGGCTTAACTTTCTCTTTTTGCCAAAATGCATGATGCCTTTCATAGGAGACACCTTCACATACACCTAATCACCAACATGAAATTTGAGATCTCTCTTCCTAACATTGGAATAAGACTTTTGGTGACTTTGCGCCATCTTCAATCTCTCCCTAATCAACTTCACTTTTTCAATGGCCTTAACAACAAATTTTGGGCCTAACAAGGCCGCCTCACCTATTTCAAACTAACCAACCAACTGAAGATCTACATCTCCTACCATACAAATCTTCAAATGGAGCCATACCAATGCTAGCATGGAAACTATTGTTGTAGGTAAACTCAATAAGCGGTAGATGATCATCCCAATTTCCTTTGAATTCCAACACACAAGCCCTCAACATGTCCTCCAAGGTTTGAATCATCCTTTTGGCTTACCCATCGGTTTGAGGATTAAATGCGGTGCTCAACTTGACCTTAGTACCAAGTTCCTTTTGAAAAGACTTCCAAAAATGAGAAGTAAATTGAGTGCCACGATCCGTATAATAGATCTCGATATACCATGCAATATTACCAACTCTCGAATATACACCTTGGCATATTCTTCGGCACTATAGATAGTCTTAACCGATAATAAGTGAGTTGACTTGGTCATCCTATCAACCACAACCCATTTAGAATTGAAGTGTCTCCGAGTACGGGGTAACCCAACCACAAAATCCATTTTCACATCTTTCCACTTCCAAGTTGGAATTTCGATATCTTGGGCCAAGCCACCGGGCTTTTGATGTTCCACTTTTACTTGTTGGAAATTTGGACATTCCGACATGAACTTGGTTATGTCCTTCATCATTTCGTGCCACCAATACAACTCTCTCAAATCTCGGTGCATTTTGGTAGATCCTGGATGAATAAAATATTGAGAGTTATGAGCCTCTTTCATGATAACCTCCTTTAAACCATCAACATTTAGAACACACAAACGATCTTAGTACTGTATCGCACCATCTCCCCCTTGGGAGAAAGCTTCAATCTTCCCTTCAGAAACTAATTTCTTCAATTCAACTAAGGAGGTATCTAAGTCTTGTTTCGCCTTAACATCAACCACTATCGATGACTCAGATCTGCCTTGAACAAGAATTTCACCATTGTCGGATTCGGCTAACCTTACACCCAACCTAGCCAAATGGTGCACATCTTTCACTATTTCCTTCTTCCCTTCACCCACATGTGATACGCTTTCCATAGAGAGCCTACTAAGGGCATTCACCACAACATTAGCTTTGCCGGGGTGATAAAGAATACTCATATCATAGTCCTTGAGAAGTTCCAACCATCTCCTTTGCCTCAAATTAAGGTTTCTTTAGGTAAACACATATTGCAAACTCTTTTGATCAGTGAAGACATTCACATGAACTCCATACAAATAATATCACAAAATTTTCAAAGCAAACACCACCGCCGCCAGCTCAAGATCATGGGTCAGATAATTTTGCTCATGCACCTTCAATTGCCGTGACGCATAAGCTATTACTTTACCATGTTGCATAAGCACACAACCCAAACCAATACGTGATGCATCACAATATACCACAAACCCATCTAACCCATTTGGCAAAGTCAAAATCGGAGCCGATGTAAGTCAATCCTTCAAGGTTTGGAAACTATTCTCACATTCATTTGACCATACACATTTGACCTTTTTCTTAGTCAACTTGGTCAATGGGGACACAATAGAAGAAAACCCTTCAATAAACCTCCTATAATAATTGGCCAAACCAAGGAAGCTCCGAATATCCGAAAGAGTCAATGGTCTACGCCAATCCTTCACCACTTTGATTTTCTTAGGTTCAACCTTGATACCGTCACCGGACACCACATGACCAAGGAACACAACTTCTCCCAACCAAAACTCACATTTGCTAAACTTTGCATACAATTGTTTCTCCCTCAACGTTTGATCCCTATGCTCCCACTCATTTCGGGAGTAAACCAAGATCTCATCAATGAAGATCACCACAAAATTATCAAGGAAAGGTTTGAACACCCGATTCATAAGATCCATAAACACTACCGGAGCATTGGTCAACCCTAACGACATCACCACAAACTCAAAGTGACCATAAGGAGTCCAAAAGGTCATTTTGGGGATGTCACACTCCCTCACTTTCAACTGGTGGTAACCTAAATGAAGGTCTATTTTGGAGAAGTGAGTAGCCCCTTGAAGTTGGTTGAACAAATCATCAATTCTAGGCAATGAGTACCTATTCTTAATGGTCACCTTGTTCAATTGTCGATAGTCAATACACATTCGGAGAGACCCATCTTTCTTCCTTACAAACAACACGGGACCACCCCAAGGTGAAATGCTCGGCCTAATATAACCCTTTTCTAACAAATCTTTCAACTGATCTTTAAATTTCTTCAACTTTATCGGGGCCATACGATAAGAAGGGATAGAAATAGGTTGAGTATCCAGAAGGAGATCTATACCAAAATCCACTTCTCTATCTGGAGGGATACCGGGAAAGTACTCGAGAAACACATCGGGAAACTCATTAACCACTGGAACCAATTCAAGCTTAGGTGACTCACCCTCCACATCTCTAACCCCCACAATGTGATAAATGCACCCCTTACAAATCATCTTCCTGGCTTTGAGGTAGGAAATAAACCGACCTTTAACCACAGAATCACTACCCTTCCATTTCAACATGGGTTCATTAGGAACTTGAAATTTAACTTGCCTAGTCCTACAATCAATCGAGGCATATGATACATGCAACCAATCCATCCCAAGGATAACATCAAAATCATACATCTCAAGTTCTACGAGGTTACCCGGGAACACTTTATGCAACACATAGACAAAACAACCCTGATATACTTTTTGAGTAATAATAGACTCACCTATGGGAGTATACACCGAATAAGGTTCCCTTAGAGTTTCAGGAATCAAACCAAATTTAACATCCAACAGAGGAGTGGCAAAAGATAAATTTGCACCTGGATCAAGTAAAGCATAAGCATCAAAATCAAAGATTTTCAACATAATTCATGATGTACGGAGCTTCCTCCACCTTCTGGAAGGCATGAAGAGCATATAACCTTTTGTTCCTAGGAGCACCACCAACCAGAGCCTTCTGTTTCCCTTGATCACAGGGAGCCTCTTGATCCTTCTTCACATTCTTTGGACAATTGGAGATCTTGTGGTCCAAATTGCCACACCCATAGCAAGCACCCGTAACTCTCCTATATTCACCCACGTGACTACCACCACATTGGACACAATGGGGAAATCGGGGACCACCCTCAACTTGTGCCTTAGGAGGAGGCACCCTTGGATTAGCAACCCTCACATTGGAACCTTGGCCTTGATAAAATCAGCCAAACCCACCACCACTCTTAGAATTAGAGAACCTACCATCAAGACGGGTCCTCTTAGCTTCACTCACTCTTCTTTCCTTAAGCTTTTAGCCCTTAATTTACTCGGCATAAGTCATAAGTCTTGAGATGTCCATATCTCAAATAAGCATAGTTGTACGGTATTCCTTCACCACTAGATCCGAGACACCCGAAATAAACTTATGCATTCTTGCTCGGGGGTCAGATACAAGCATGGGGGCATATTTAGAGATCTTAGTAAATTTGAGAGAATAATCCCTCACAGTCATACTATCCTGTCGAAGATAGATGAACTTGGTCATTTGGGCCTCTCTAAGCTCAAGAGGAAAGAACCGGTCAAGGAAGGCTATTTTGAACTCTTCCCACCCAACCTTGGCATCAACCATCCTCTCAACTAGCCACTAATTATACCACACCTAGGCCACATCTTTCAGTTAATATACAACTAACTCAGCCTTCTCCTCAGAACTAACACCTATAATGGTCAACACCTTAGCGAGTTCATCAATGAACTCTTGAGCATCCTCGTCCACGTTTGAGCCAAAGAACTCTGGAGGGTTCATCCAGGTGAAATCCCTCACCGTAGAGGTCGGAGTACCAAAAGTTGTGGGATTAGCTGGCCGAGCTTGGTTAGCCACTTCTTGTTCCAACATAGACACCATATTTCTAAATTCGGCGTGGGCCACTTGTTTCTGGTAGTTGGGAGCCTGACGGGGGAAGGGAGCTCTTCTGGGAGGCATGTTTTGAAAGAGCGACAAGAATACCAAGAGTTTAGGAAATTTATCATAACAATTCATAGCACGACATAGGGAAACAATGAAATGAGATAAATTCCTAAAATATCATCATAGCCTCCCGTTCATAGGTATGGCGTGCATCACATCCATGAACAAGACTCAATTTGACGCGGCATGTTGGACTCCGAGGATCATTTACAAACCTAGGGCTCTGATACCGTCTTTGTCACGACCCGAACGTGGGGCTTAGATGTTACATGGCGAAGGAGAACCAAAAAGTCCTCGATCAAGACATCATAGCATGATTACTCACATCATCGATTTAAAAGCACAGAAAAATAAACACACAGCACATATTTCTAGGGGAAATGGGACTTTGGACTCAAGCTATGGGGATGTTGCCGGGAATGGGAGGAACATGGATCTCATAACACATAACAAGTATTTCTAAGGGGCGGGTAAGTAGGACTCAAGCTATGGGGGTATACCGGGTTAGGGGACTTTCCACATAAGCACATTCCCAACATTCAGAAATCCAATACATAATCATAAACATCATCGGAACATCATTCTCATAACAAAATCTCAATAGCCATAATATCTCAACAAAACATAATACAATGTGCAAGAGTTTAACATGTCCAACATAACCTTTACATAAGATAGAACGGGGCCTCGACATATTTCGGGCTCACCCTCAAGTCATAAAGTAGGAAAATAAAATGATACAAGGAAAATAGAAAGTGGCTATTGCCCTTGAACAAAAGGTCTTACCACAAGCAAATAGCTTCAAAGATGTCACTCGTCGTCCAACGGAAGATAGAGGTCGTCACCAGTCTCTACATGGTTAGAACATGTAGATAAAAAGTATGGGTTAGCACATAATATGCACTAAGTATGTGGGCATGCAATGCATATGACATAATAATATAACCAAACGAGATGACAAGGGAACAAGTGCTACGAAAGAAGTGCACATAGACAAAGGAGAAATATATCATAATAATATGCCATGTCATGATGCATGAAATGCAACCTACGAATCATATTATAGCCGGGATGTGACCTCAACCGACAACACAGGGAACCCAAGTGAGCTACTACTTGGATTCAGACTACTTGCCAGGTAGATCCCTAGTCAACCCTTAAACAAGGAGATACATAACAAGTCAATCCCATCTAGGGTGATATCTCATGTTGGTACATGGTTTGACAGAAAGGAGTATGGACTATAGTCCACCCCGACTCCAATCCCTCGGTACTAAGTCTCACCCCACGAAAATACATATATATGCATGCAAGCCTTTCAAAATGGAGGGTTGACATTCTTTTCAAAAATATGCATCATTAGGCAAACCATGTCATTATCAAATCCATATCCACACTTAGGCTATAAAGCCATCAAGAATTTCCAAAACCATTTCCATATCAATGCAATAAGAGTAGTTCATCTACATAGCTTATCATATCCAGCCTTCATAACATATCAAAATGGTGGAAGCACCTAGAATTCTCAAAGAGCCATAACAAGAGAGTATGTGATCACAAGCCTTAACATATCATATCATAATAAGAGGGCCATTCCCTTAACAAGAGTTTCATCATAACCATACTTCAATGCATATGCCATGAATGAGGAATCAAGTGCATGGGTAATGGAGGATTCAAACCTTAAACCATAATTCAATAGATAATTCAACATAATTCAGGAGAAAATCCCAATTCAAAGCATAATGCAATTTACCTATGCATATTAAACCATTAAAGGGACATGCACATTAGACCTTCAAGAGTTTCAATGCATTTTATGAAATTCAAACTTAAATCAATTTTAAATCACCTAATTTCTACCGCCCACAACTTAATTCAACTGAATACATCAAAATTTAAAAAACTCATAACTAAAGAAAACTTAAATTCATAATTTAAAGGAAAAGGTTCTTGGGTCTTCATGGTTGAAAGGGAATCCATGAATCAATCTAACATACCTTGAGATTAGTCAAGAGAATTGGATGAATTTTGCCAAAAAGATGATCATCCCAAAATTTCTTCAAGCTTCCATCAATGGAGGTCAAGAGGATTTAGAGAATTTTGGTGAGGTTTGAAGAGTGTTAGAATGAATAAAAGAGGATTAGGGTTTGATTTGGAGGCATTAGGAGACCTTAAAAAGGCTTAAAGGGGCATGGGATTAAATCAAATTATGAATTAACCATTAATGAAATGGATAGGATCATAGAAACAGGGCCTCACGGAAGGCTGCCAGGGGTCGTCTACAGGTTCACGGAGACCACACTTGGTCTCAACTTTGGCTTGAAATCTCGGGGGACTTTCTGGATAAATTCACAAGGGGTCTCTTGGACCGTGTACTGGTCTGGAGTCCAGCTCTGAGCCTTGACCAGCTCTCTGGATCACTTCATGGGGCCCTTCACGGATCGTGAAAGCTCACATGGACCGTGAAGTGGTTCGTGGAGTTCCACTTGGTACGGGGCTTGGTCCAAGCTCCAAGGGAGATCACTGGAATAACTTAGGGGACACACCACGGACCGTGAACCACCAAACGGTATGTGGTCCCTCACTTGACTCCATTTCGAATCCTTTTTCCAGCATACTTCCAAATATGGGTAGTCTCACTTCAAAGGCCTTAACGTTCACATCCGAACTCTGAATAAAAAAAAAAGTTGCATTGTGAAGATAACTCAAAAAGCTTCGATTTGATATATAATGGACACACAGTTCATCTCGTACCAAGAGATATGAATTTTCAAAATCTGTGCTGCCTAAATGGCCTTACCACCTTCCACCAAAATAATTTCTTTGAATCCGATCACTTAAATTCAACCCATGAATACCAAAATTTAATCATGATGAGTTCAACACTAACCTTGACCAACCATTATGAAGTGCAAAATTTTTTGGGTTTTTACAAATGAGGTGCGACAAGTTAGTTGTGGTTAGTTAGTTATGAGAAGAGTGTGTGCACATATATATATATATAGGTGTATGTTCACTATTTTAATCACTCAATCTAAATGTAACTACCTTCAATTCAAAAGGTTCTTCTTCCTCTTCTCCTTTTCTCTGTATTTTAGCACCTCAAATGGTGCATTTACTATGAAATATAATCTCCATTGCTGGATTTTACATGGCATCAAAGATTACGATCATACGTTCAAAATCCTACTCCTAAAGAGCTTCTAAATCATCTGTTGAAGTCGAAGTAAAAAAAAGAGGAGATCTAGAATTCTCCTCCAATGGAAGACACTGCTGCAGTCGAAGGATCTAGTAGCAGAGGTACTCATAAAACCACCTTCTCATTGATAGATCATAATCACCCACTTTTCCTTCAACCTACAGACACTCCAGGTAGTGCCTTGATTTCTTTGCAACTAACTAGATTTGAGAATTATCCTTTATGGAGTAGATCCTTTAGAATCGGACTCGTAGGTCGAAGTAAGTTAGGATTCATTGATGGTGGATTCCTCAAATCTAAGTTTGAGCCTGAATTACATGATCAATGGGAAAAATGTAATGTTGTGGTGTTATCCTTGATCATAAATGTTGTTCGACATGGTAGCTTTATTGTATGTTCCTCTGATGCTAGGAAGGTCTAGCTTGACTTGAAAGAGAGATTTGATAGTGTTAATGGCTCGAGTATATTTCATCTACACAGAGAGATTCATACTAGATAATGGCTATAGCTGAGTACTTCTCCAGATTAATAGAACTCTGGGATGCGTATGATGCTCTCATGCCTTGTCTTGGGTGTCCTTGCCCCGAATAAAAGAAATTTAGTGAACATTGTGAGTATCAATAGTTACTACAGTTTCTAATGAGGTTAAATGAGTCATATTCTCAACCTAGTAGTCACATTCTCATGATGAGTCCTACTCCTTCATTAAACAAGGCATATGCATTACTTGTTGATCAAGAGAGTCCGAGAAACCTCACATCTACTTCAAAACCAGAGTCTATAGAATGCATGGCTATGTATAGCCACAAGAATTCTCATAACAACCATGGAACAAGTCCATATAAATGGAATTTAGGTAATGTCCCTAGTGGAAGCTATGGAGGAGGTGTAGGAACTTCTGGAGAAAGCTATAAAGTCAGGAAGTCACACTTGCAGTGTGAGCATTGTGGATGAAAGGGTCACTCAAAGGATCAGTGCTACAAAATTGTTGGCTATCCTACAGATTTTAAACAAAAAAGGAAGCCTACTAATTTAGGAATGCATGCACATCAGACTGATTACACACACAATATCAAGCAATAATCCTCAGAAAGCAACAACAAAGGGAAGTTAGCTTATCAGACTAGTCAATCACCACATCCTAGAGCCTTCTTCACCAAGGATCAGTATCAGCAAATTCTACATCTCCTATCAAAAACCAGTGGAGAAGTAGAGAGCAAAGCTGATTCATCAGCCAACTTAGCAGCTGCTGATGCAGGTAGTTATCCTAAAGACTTCCTATGTATGTATGATGGTAATGAATAGATTATAGATAGTGGAGCCACACACCACATCATGTCTAAACTTGATTCACTAAAAAGAGCTAAAGAAATATCTGACAATACCAACAATCAAGTATAATTGCCAAATGGAAAAACTATTGGAGTCTCACACATTGGAAGCACTAATGTTATTGAAAATCACACCATTTCAAATATATTATATCTACCCGATTTTAAGGTCAACCTACTGTCAATATCAAAGGTCGCTAAGGAGTTACAATGCATGGTAGGCTTCTTTCCTGACTTCTGCATTTTCCAGGATCTCTACACTGGTCAGGTGAAGGGGATTGGTAAGGAAGAACATGGGCTCTACATACTAAAGGAAGGACCAACTCAAGATCCAAAGCAGTTTGTCAATGTATGTAGTGATCAGTCCAAACTTGTCAGCTCAGTTTCTAGCAATATTTCTATTGATGTATGGAATAAAAGACTAGGTCACGCTCTTATAGATATAATAAAAAGGCATGACTACCTTAGTCATTTTAGAAGTCAGGATCACACTCACTGCACTGTATATCCTCTAGCAAAATAATCCAAACTACCTTTTCCCATTAGCACTTATGAGTCAAAAGCTATTTTTGATTTACTGCACTGTGATGTATAGGGTCCTTATAGAGTTTCTACTCATAATGGGAAAAGATTTTTTCTTACAATTGTTGATAACTTTAGTAGATATATTTGGGTGTTCCTAGTTTCTTCAAAGGCTGAACTTTAGAAGTGCTTAAAAGGTTTATCACTCAAGTCTAAAATATGTTCTCCACCAGTGTTAAGGTTCTGAGAACTGATAATGGTTGTGAGTTCTTTAACCATGCATATCAAAATCTACTATGTAGCCTTGGTATTGTCCATTAAAGTACATGTGTAGTATATACACCACAATAAAATGGTGTTGTTGAAAAAAAACACAGAACTATCCTAGACATGGCTAGATCTATCAGGTTTCAAGCATCTGTTCCACTCAGGTTCTGGGGTAAATGTGTTTGTGCTGCAGTTCATATCATGAATAGACTTCCCTCCAAAGTCCTTGCCTTCAAATCTCCTTTTGAGAAGCTTTATATGCACCCTCTATCTTTGTCCCATATAAGGATTTTTGGATGCCTATGTTATGCATCCTGTCCTAAGGTCTTGGATAAATTTGCACCTAGAGCCATCCCTGCAGTGCTTATAGGCTATTCCTCTACACAAAAGGGATATATACTATATGATATTCATTCTAAATCCTTCCTTGTTAGTAGACATGTAGTGTTCTAGGAAAATATATTTCCCTTCAAAACCATGCACAACTTCTAATCCTATGTTTCCAGCACTTGAGCTAAACTTACCTTCTCCTTCTTCAACCTCCCATACTCCAGCTCCTATCCCTACCTCCTTTACATTTTCTGCAACTCCAGTCCCTATCTTTGAAAATACTACAACACTATCACCTCCACCACATGAATCACCTCTTCCTAAACCTACTATCTTTGTACCTTCTAGAAGATTTGTTGT
Organism: Solanum aculeatissimum; assembly: GCA_038996855.1. NCBI lineage: Eukaryota > Viridiplantae > Streptophyta > Magnoliopsida > Solanales > Solanaceae > Solanum > Solanum aculeatissimum. Next base: position 4,265 of record JBCEWC010007149.1, on the reverse strand, counting down.
ACCAGATGGTCCTTTTTTTGAGCCCTTACTCTGCTGGACCTGATGGGTTTAATGGTAGATTTTATCAGGTCTGTTGGGAGATTATTAATAAGGATCTTTTGGAGGCTGTGCACTCTTTTTTCTGTGGCCATTTGATCCCTAAATATTTCTCCCACTTCTGCTTAGTTCTACTCCCTAAAAATAGCAACCCTAATAACTTTTTAAAGTTTAGGCCTATCAGTCTTAGTAACTGCATCTGCAAGATCTTTTCCAAGATCCTTTCTCTAAGATTGGCTCTTATTCTTCCCAATTTTATTTCTAATAACCAATCTAGTATCATTAAGGGGAGAAATATTTATGAAAATATTATGTTAGCACAGGAGATTATCCATCATACAAAGAAGCCCGTTGAAGGGGGTAATGTGGTGATAAAACTTGGTATGGCTAAAGCCTATGACAGGGCTTCATGGTCTTATATTTGTATTTTCATGAGGAAGATGGGATTTGGAGAGCAATTTATTGACATGGTATGGAGGATTATGGATAATAACTGGTACTCCATCATTATCAATGGTTCTAGGTATGGGCTTTTCCATTTAACTAGAGACCTTAAGCAAGGGGATCCATTATCTCCAGCTTTGTTTGTATTTTGAGCTGAGGTACTCTCTAGGATGCTTAACAGGCTTCATTATCATCCTGACTTTCAAAGATTCTACATGGAAAAGAGAGGTCCCCAAATTAATCACCTAAGATTTTCTGATGATGTTATCCTCTTCACCTCAGGCAGTAAAGGTTCTCTAACTTTGGTCATGAAGGCCTTATCCACTTATGAAAAGGTCTTAGGTCTGATGGTAAATAAGAGTATAAGCCATTTTATGGTCCCTTCTAACACTGATCATATGAGTTGTGATAGAGTGGCTGAGATCACTGGCTTCAGTCAGAAAAAATATCCCATTACTTATCTGGGATGTCCCTTGTACATTGGCAGACAGAGGATCATTTACTTTTTTTATATGGTGTCTAAAGTAATTAATAGAATTTCAGGGTGGCATTCTAAGATTCTGAGTTATGGTGGTAAAGCCACTCTGATCAAGCATGTTTAACAATCTTTACCTATCTATCTCCTTTCAGCTGTATTCCCCCCTTCTACCACCCTTAAACAGATTTAGAGCCTCTCAGCAGACTTCTTTTGGGGTAGATTGGATCAAAAAAGGAAGTATCATTGGTCATCTTGGAGTAACTTAAGCTTCCCTTTTGCAGAGGGAGGGATTGGGTTCAGGAATATCACTGATGTCTGCAAAGCTTTCCATTTCAAGCATTGGTGGACCTTTAGAACAAAAAATTCTTTATGGGGTGATTTTCTAAGAGCTAAATATTGTCAGAGATCAAACCCCTTGAGCAAAAAGGGTGACAAAAGGGATTCCTTGATGTGGAAAAATATTTTGCATAACAAGCAGTTGGTTTAACCCCATATTCAATGAAAAATACACTCTGGGAACTATTACTTTTAGTGGGGTGACTGGCTAGGAGTAGGTCCTCTGGCCCACTTCAATGAAGTTAGCTGCAAATTGAACAACACCAAAGTGACTGCTTTTCTTCCGAATGGCCAATGGGATCAGGATCAGATTACTAATAATGCTCCTCACCAATATATTGAGGCCATTTTAAATACTCCTATCCATGTTCTCAATGGCATATCTTATAAACCTATATGGAAACTCAATACAAATTGGGAATTCTCCATCTCTTCAGCATGGAATTGGATAAGGGAGAAAAGGGAGCAGACTAGCATAAACAAAAACACCTGGCATAATTCCATCCTCTTCAAGTGTTATTTTTTTACTATGGAGGGCCATGAGAGGTAAACTACCTACTAATGAAAAGTTGATTAGCTTTGGATATGAGCCTAACCAATGCTACTGCTGCTCTAATCCTGGATGGGATACCATTGATCACATATTCCTCACTGGTCCTTTTTCTAGAAACATTTGAAAGTATTTTGCAGGTTTTATGGGTATTAGCACAGACATAATACCTCTAAGGCACTATGTTAGAAAGTGGTGGAAAGATAAGTATAGAAATGAGGCTCACAAATTATTCCTGCAGGCTGTTCCCATTTTCATTTACTGGAATTTATGGAAAAATAGGTGTTCAACTAAATATGAGGGGACCAACCCTAATTCAGCCAGGGTCAAGTATTTGGTGGCTAAAGATATCTTTATGCTTATGAGGACTGCCATCCCCTATATTGAATAGCCCAATAGTTTGAAAGATTTAGCCAGTCAGATTGAAAGATGCTATCATGAAACCAAAATTACTCAGGTATAGTGGATTAAACCATCTGAGCACTGGGTGAAATTGAATACTCATGGCAGTGATGCTGGTAACCCAGGGAAAATAGGTGCAGGGGGTATCGTTAGAGATATATATGGGAGCCTTATCATAGAATATGCCTACCTTCTGGTTGAAGGAACTTACAATCAGGCAAAAATAGAGGCAACAGTAATTGGACTGAGCTGGTGTGTGCAGATGGGGTTCAACAAAGTTCTATTGGAAGTGGACTTAGAGCTCTTAACCAGATGGATAAACTAATCTGCTGTTCCTCCTTGGAAGATCATGAATAGTTTAAGCAAATTACAATATTATAGGTCCCAAATCCAGGAATTCTAGTGCAAGCATACTCTTAGAGAAGCCAACCAGGTTGCAGACTCCTTAGCAAAATATAGCCAGAAGCTGATCAATCCTCAATTATATCATGATGTTCAACAAATTCCAAAAGAGGCCAAAGCTTATTTCATAATGGATAGGATCGAGATAATTAATTTTAGAAGGAGAAAGCTAAAGAGAATCAAAAAGCCCCCTTGAACAATCAGGGGAGCAGACCTCCTAGGAATTCTCCTGGAACCTGATGCTGTTCCCTAGAGCTAATTCTGAAGGTTAGTAGCTAGGACTAGTGTTAGGTTTATTTTCTTTTTACTTATATAAGGGGAGAGTCTCCCTTGTTTATCACTTTTCTAGATTGAATGTAAAGAGAGGAGTCCTCTCTTAGGATTTTTTCTTAGTTTGCTTCTTTTAGACATGGGGACAATTGGCCAATCTACTTTGTGTATCATCATAGGATGGAGGTAAGGTTGATGTTCCCCTCCATGTACCTTTACCTTTTTTATTTATGTTAAAGCCTGGGGGTGTTGCTTAGCCCCTGACCCACCACAAGGGCCTTTTTAAAAAAAAAGAAGACTTTGTCACTAAACCCTCCACAAGTACCTACACCTATCCCTTAGACCACCAAGTCACCTATTCCAACCTATTCTCTACATATCAACACACCTTGCAAGCATACTCAACTCTATCTGAACCAATGTCCTTTAAGGAGGCAGCTGCTGATCCTACATGGGTCAAAGCCATGCAACTAGAGATATCTGCTCTAGAAGGTAATAAGACTTGGAGTTTAGTTGATCTACCTCCTGGTAAGAATGAAATTGGATGCAAATGGGTGTATAAGATCAAGTTATTGGCCTCAGGTGAAGTAGAGAGGTTCATAGCTAGGCTAGTAGCCAAAGGTTTCAGTCAAAAGAAAGGCTTGATTATGGTGAAACATTCAGCCCTGTAGCTAAGATGGTAACTGTCAGGTCTGTGGTTGCACTTGCTACTTCTAGAGAGTGGTACATTTATCTAATGGATGTCCATAATGCCTTCCTTAATGGTGATTTATTTGAGGAAGTCTACATGGAGATTCTTCCTGGTTTTGCCAGACAGGGGGAGATTAATAAGGTCTGCAAACTACACAAGTCCTTGTATGGACTTAAACAAGCACCAAGATAGTGGAACTTGAAGCTGACTGAGGCACTAGTACATATGGGGGTTCAAACAAAGACACTATCAAAAACTGTTGGTTGTGACACTGTAGCAGTTCTAGTCTATGTAGATGACTTGCTTATAACTGGTAGCAATCATCAACTTCTGCACAACACGAGACAGGACATCCAAATGAAGTTTAAAATGAAGGACTTAGGGGAACTAAAATTCTTCTTGGGAATTAAGTTTTCAAGGTCTAGCAAGGAAATTCTAATGTCACAAAGGAAGTATGCACTACAGTTGATCTTAGAATCTGGTCTAGGGGGAGCCAAGCCTTCTAGAACACCTTTGTAAGTAAATCAAAAACTCACATCAGTTCAATATGACAAACTGGCTCAGGAGGTGAGAATGATATTGTTCTAACAGATCCTACCAGTTATCAAAGACTAGTAGGCAGGCTCCTATATCTCACTATGACAAGGCCTGATTTA
>JBCEWC010007148.1:0-21869 GCA_038996855.1 Solanum aculeatissimum | reverse complement strand
GAAAAAGTAGTTGCATTGTGAGTATTAATAGTATACATTAAATATATAGGAACTTGAATTGTGACTTTATGAATAGTTAGTCCTACAAATTAATAGGGATAAAATGATAATCTTACTACATTAATCATTATTTTCTTAATAGGTGTGCCATGTCAACATTTGACATCTAATTGTGAACAGAGGGAGTATATTCAAAATGATTTGATAAAATTACCGCTATTATTGACTAATTCTTAATCCGTGTGTGTCAAGTCAATAGAAGACATAAAGATGAACGAAGAGAGTATTGATTTCAACACTTTTATCCAAACATGTACATTTACTAATTTCTTATAATCAACAGTCTTAGAACTAGGAGCCTCAATGTGTAAAATGAGCTTCAAAATATCAAACTATACAATTATTAAGTTGTTCTTTTTTGTCTCCTTTAATTTTTTTTTATTTTTTTTGAATCGTAGGTCGATATTATTGATATTGAAAAGAAAAGATAGACTTAAAAGGAGCCCAATACATCATGTCCAAGATTAAAAAGAAGACAGATGAAGCCCGGTCCATAAATGACCGACTTCAAATGAACATAAAATTTCTAAATTGATTCTGTTCTGTCTCATCTTTAAATTTCGGATCCGCCTCTAATTTTAACATTAGGAGGTAGATGTGAAACTTTGACATTGCTGGAGCAGCAACCTTATTCTTCAAAATTTAGAAGCAAAAATGGATCATATTACATAGTTCAAAGATAAATTTTTAACTTTTCCCTTGTGAAAATGTAACACCTTTATAGTCCCTACTTGAACAAACCAGAAAATCTGAAGTCTACAGTTTTTAAGAATTTATGGAAAAGGTTTACAAATCGTACATGGAACTACGACTAGTGGATTCGGTCCATAAATGAGATAGATGGGAGGTAATTACGAATGATAGATGTGTTTATGAGTCGTGAAAGGACCTTGTAGATTTATCTTCACAAATTAAGTATTTCAGTCTCTTGGTTTCGATCGTACAAGAAAGTAGAGACCATAGATCGGACTCATAGTTTGAAACTTCAGAACCTCAAATTTTCTAGCTTGTCTTCCACAATCTACCAGTATGAGCCATAATTCAAACTACGAGTCATAATTTGCTCTCGTAGGTCAAAAGTTCATGAACTTTCCTTGATTTTCAAGAGCAATGTTCTACGGTTCGTAGATTGAATTTTGACTCATAAATGCCCTTCGTAGATAGCTTCAAGGCAGATTTTAATTAAGGGTCTTTTAGTCCTTTTTTAAAAATCCCTATACTATGTCGTTTTGGATTGTTCTAAGTGGAATTAAGGGGGTTCTTATGAGCCTAAGTCCCTCGTTCTCTCATAACTCACCTCAATCGAAATTCGTCTCTCTAAGTCTTCTCTCAAGCGAGGGCTAGGGTTTCAAAGCTTCAAACCTCCGTTAAAAAGAATCAAGCCAAGGTTTCTACTAAGGCAGGGAGGATTTCATAAATGAGTATCCCCTCATCTATTAATTGACACCTAAGAAAACCTCAATTCTTCAAGTTCTACGATTCTACCAATCTAGGATTTCTATGATCTTCATGGTAACAATAAAAATAACATATCTAATGAAATCGCACAATGATCTTCATGATTTTTTTATTGAATTTTAGTTTCTCTTCGATTATGATCTTCAATTGTATGATTTCAGATGTAATTCCATATTTTCAATGATTATTTCATGAATTCTAAGCATGCAAGTATTTTCAAAATTATGCTATTTTAGGGTCAAAATTAAAATTTGAAATCAAGTTTAGGGTTCAGTTTATGTATTATATCTTTTGTTTTTTTAGTGAATCAAATTTGTAACTTTAGATTTGAAGATAAATTAAAGAGTGCTTATCATATGAGGGAAAAAAAACTTTTTGTCCCATCTAAATTGGACCTTAAACTTGGTTTCAAATTTTAACTTTGACGTTTAATTAATTTTCATAGTGCACAAGTAGACACTTTAACTATCCAACACTCCAATAAAAAACACTTTAACTTCATAGTGCCACAAGTCCCTACTTGTGTCTACTTGTTGAAATGTTGAAGTCAAAGTATTTTTTGGCCGAAGTGTTGTATAGTTAAAGTGTCTACTTATGCATTATGAAAGTAAAAAGTCAAAAATTAAAATTTGAAGCCAAGTTTAGGGTCCAATTTATGTATTATGTCTTCTGTTTTTTCAGTGAATCGAATTCGTAACTTTAGATTTGAAGGTAAAGAGTGCTTATAATATGAGGGGGGAAAAAATCTTCTTGTCCCATCTAAATACAATCTATTTAGTGTGAGTTACAGGAAAAAACATGATCTTTTAATTTGGATCAACCACCAACAAGAAAGTCACTTTTAAACTAAGTGTGCCACTTTCATAAACCACCAACAAGAAATGTGAACCATACATAAAGCCATAGTAAACAAAAGACACTAGTGTTAATTAAATAGTCAAACAATAAGTCTTGCAATATGATGACTTAATTGTATCACTACAAGTTTTAATGGAAAATATCAATGTCCAATTGCCTACTGCCATGGGATTTCTTGTAGACAAATATTTAGTGCAGGAAATTTGATGAAAGAAATGATTAGCAAATTAAAAAATGGTAATGCTTTAGTACCTAGATAAATTTAACTTCAATCTGAAATTTGTAGTTGTATGTATTATTGGAATTATTTTAGGAATTATTTATCTAGTATGATTTTTTTTTACCTCCAGGAGCTTTCATTTTTTTACTTTCTTGATGACTCGAACTCACAATCTTCAGATTAGAAGTGTAGGGTGCTTACTATCCGTACAACTCCCTCTTGTCTACCTTGTATGATTTCACTTTTGATAAAGTTTAGTTTTAGGCCTTAATTACAAAAATTTCTAGGTGTGTTTAATTATAAACTAGTTAAGATGTGTGCTTTTAATGCCTTTATATTATTAGAGATACATTCAAATTCACGTAGAGGCGTTCGACTATAGAAGCCATTAATGTGGTAAGGAGACTACTGAAGCATCAGTACAGAGAGGAAAAAGAACTTATACCTGGTGTTTATTGACCTAAAAAAAGCATATAATAAAGTCCCGAATAGATTTTGTAGATATGTGTGTAGGCTAAAGAAAAGTACCTACAGAGTATATTAGGACGATTAAGGACATGCATGACGTTGACAAGACCAAGGGAAGGAAATGGAAGGTGATTCAGAGAACTTTCCAATGGTGATGGTTTTGAACCAATTAGGAATCAGTTGTTAGTTGTTTCTCTTTAATTTATCTTCGTAATGGATGAATTAATGCGGCAAATTTAAAGTAAGATTTCATGGTGTATGTTATTTGTAAATGATATAATTATGATGGATAAGACTCGCAATAGAATTTATGCAAAGCAAGAAGTTAGAGATAAATCTTGGAGTCTAAAGCGTTTAGATTGAGTGGAAACAAAACATAATACTTGAATTGCAAGTTCAATGATATTTCACATACAACTGACGTGGAAGTGAGGTTTGATACTCAAGTCATTCCAATAAGAGAATGTTTTCTGTATCTTGATTCTATTATTCAAAGTAACAGGAGATTGACGAGGATGTCACACACCGCATTAATGAAGGGTGGATGAAATAGAGGCATGTATCTAGTGTCTTATGTGATAAGAGGTGTCACCTAAGACTTAAAGGTAAGTTATAGAGAGTGGTGGTTCGACGTATTATTGGCTTGTCAAGAATTCACGGGTCCAGAAGGTGAAAGTTAACGAAAAGAGGATGATGAAATAAATATATGAACATCCTAGGAGGGATATGATTGAAAACAAGGAGATCCGAGACAAGATAGAATGGACTCTATAGAGGATAGGATGAGGGAAATGAAAATGAAATAATTTAGACATGTAAAGAGGAGATCAGTTTTGACTTACGAAATAAATGACACAATTTTCAAGATATCCATACGTACATCAAATAGTATAATTTTGAAAGTTCTGTCTATGCAAGTCTAGCCTTTTCACTTTCCTAATTAGGTTTTGCTTTTGCATTGTTTTTCACCTTTCTAGAATAGTCTTTTGTTCTTGTCTTTTTGTTTCAATTTTGTGGGCTTCCGGGTTAAATTAATAAAATGGGCCAAGCGGCCCAAATTAAAAAGGAATAATTACACTCACAAGTCACTGAGAAAAAATATTTACACAAAAATAGTTCTTTTTCTAAAAATTACGAAAAGTAGTCATCCGACTGACCTTTGACTATTTGTTACAATTTTGGGCATTTAACTCTTGTTGTATAGACATGTATAGTCAGTGTATATTTGTGTATCATAATGTATATTTAGTGTATAACTCATGTATAAGTAATGCACATTGTATAGCAGTGTATACTTTCTATAACTATATTGTATAGTCATATATAGTTTCACTTATTTAGGGCTATTTTTTTATGTAAATAAAACATGAGCTACTTTTTTTGTAAACTTTTTATTTTTTTGTATATATATGTAATTTCTCCAATTAAAAATTGATAAAATAATATAACTAAGCAAATATTTATTAGTGAATTACTTAACATAGTTATCATTCAATTACAATTTACTACTGAAGTTTAATAAGAATGACTTTAACGCCCAAAATTTGTATATTGACAGTGAATTATAATGAATTTGTATATTGGCAACAAACTACTTACCTTGTTTGTATATTGACAACGAATTATATAAATAGATTTGTATATTGACAGCGAATAGTCCAAATTGAAAAGGATAAAGTACTTTTTATCAAAAATAATTACGTACTCAAAGCTGCAAGTTGAGATTTTTAAAAATGTAAAAGTACTTACCACTCCATCATAAATCTTGATGATTTCTTTTTAACCTCAATCAAATATTATCCAATTGTCTACATAATCTACTTTTTTTTTTTAGAGGAAGTAGATTATGTTAAACATTTTCATTTTTATGGGAAGTAAGATATATAACTTATTGTATTACTCCCTCAATTCCTTTTTAGTTGTTATATTACATTTTTCGAAAGTCAATCTGCTTAATTTTTAAAATTAAATTAATTTAATATTTTAAAATAAAAAGTTAGATATTCAAAAACTATATAAAAAATATTATTGATTGCAATTTTTTTCTTATTAATATGATAAAAAATTAAAATGTTAGTCGAAATTTATATAATTTAATTCTAAAAATAAAATTATGACAACTACAAGGACACGAATGGAGTATATTCTAATTACCATTCTTTTTTTTAAAGCGTGAAAAAAAGTTAGTACTCCTTCTGTCCCATTTTAGTTATCATAATAAGGTTTGACACGATTCTTAAGAAAAAATTATATAGAAGTATTGTCTAACTAATACATCCCATATAAATAATTAAAATTTTATATATTTATATGCCTCTTAATTCTAAAAAAAATTATTTAAATTATTTATGAAAATTCTCCTTTTTAATTTTTGTATTATTCATTTTTGTATCGAACGATCCTTTAATTCATATATCTTTGAGTTTAAAAATTTTGAGCTGAGAGGAGGGAAAGAAGAAGACTTTCATCATTTACGAGGTCTTCTTTTTGAAAGAATAACAAACAAAATTTTCTCAAAGATCTTTTCAATTATTGTTTAATTTATAATATTTTTTTTACATAATTTATAAATATATAAATTTTATTTTAAATTTTTTGAAAATTTCATATATAAATTTTGATCAAATTTAAACTGTTTGATCTTTAAAAAAATGACACATAAATTTAAAAAAATATATCAAATTGATTTTTTTGTTTTCACATAAAATATCTAACATTGTTAAAATGAAAGTATTATATGGACCACATGGTCATTTCACTAATTAGATATTTCATGTACATATTTTTAAAATTATTTATTATTGTATTATTTATTGGCACTCATCCTTCAAGAAAAGCAAAATGATATATTTGAATGAATGTAAAATAATTTATCATAATAACAACGATCAATTTTCACTTAATACATTTTTTTAACTAGGCATTTAAATTTGCATTTCAAAATAACTAAATTCAATATTACTAATTCTAACCAACAATCGAACAACTCTACTTTGCCATATATTGAGTCAATAATACTAAAGGCATGAATAATCCAACTATTAACAGTAGGTAAATTGGTTCGATATGGAACGAAACTTTTTGGGAATTTTTTTTTTGAATAAATTTATTTTTTTGAAAGAATCGTCTTTTTTTTTATCAGGAACATTATATCATTTCCCTTTTAATAATTATAAACAAACGTTTGTTGATTTGATGATTATAAATAATCTATTTAAATAAGAAAAATGACTTATTTAGATTCTATAGACTTATGCCATTATATTTACGAGTAAAATTTTAATTTGAGCCTGAACTAGGGATGAGCGTTCGACTCAAATTATATATGAAGTATGATTTTTGTATTGAAAAATTACAATCCATATTCAATCCAAATTAAGCTCGGATTGATTGTAAATTTTTGAGTTGAGCTATGGATTAATCAGTTTGAATATTTTGAATTTCTGTTTTGACTTTTAAGACGTAAGACATCTTATAAGAATTAAAAACCTTAATTCATCTAGTAATATTCTCCTTAGAATGTGTAACTTTCTAGATAACAAAGGTCGAAATCACCTTATGGTCCATGTTATATAATTTCATAATAGACTTTATACTATAATAGATACAATAATAATATCCAAAAGTATGAAAAATATTTGAAAATCTATAATAGGATCTTAGAATGCTAATCCATTGAATCATATGAAACAAGTATATTTTTTTTGAATATTTGAAAATTTCTAGTACTAAAAAAAGTATGGAAATCTAATCCATAATCTACAAATCCAAACCAAACATCCAAAATTATGAAATATGAAACCTCCACCAATAAAGTAAAAAATTTAAATAATTAACTAAAAGATTCACCTTTAAAAAAATTGACCATTTATATTCAAAAGAATAGCAAACAAAATTTCCTTGAAGATCTCTCTCTTTTGAAAAATCTCACCCCCTTATATTCTCCTTTTGCTAAATGACCAAAGAATTCATAATTTCTCTTTCACTTTTTTTTGTTTGTTTTGTCTTCTTCTCTATTCTGTTCACGTGACCTCTCCTCTTTTCTTTCTTCCTCGAGACCCCCACACTCCCAAACTCCCATCCTAGGCAGTGTGATAAGTTTTAGTTAAAGAATCTGAACCCCAAATCAAGATTTCTCTTTTTTTGTTTCTCCCTAAAGATTCAATCTTTCTTGTTCTGTGTTATGTATTCTGCTTTTGAATGACTTCAGTAACTAGTAGGAGTTCATAATCGTGTCACTTTTACCATTTTTTTCTTTAATCCCAAATCAAAGATTCAATCTTTCTTCCTTTTTGTTGGATTTTTGCTTTTGAATGACTTCAGTAGCTAGAAGGAGTTCATCATAATCATGTCATTTTTGCCATTGTTTCTTTGACCCCAGGTTAAGATTCAATCTTTCTTCTTCTTTTGTTAGATTCTGCTTTTGAATGACTTCAGTAACTGGGAGTTAGTTAATCATGATCATGCCATTTTTACCCTTTTTTCCTATCTTTCTGTTCTTGGTTTTCATTCTTGAGTCAGCAGCAGCAGCAGCAGTTCATAGATGTTTAAAACCTGAAATGTCATGTCCACCTTTTACTTCTTCTCCCCCTTTTCCTTTTTCTTCATTTCCTGGTTGTGGTCATCCTTCTTTTCAAATCCAATGTTCACCTAAACATGCTGTTATTTCAATCAATAACTTGTCTTTCTCTTTGCTTCATTATGAGCCTACTTCTTCAACTCTTCTTCTTTCTCCTGCTTCACTTTCACAAAATGAAATCAACTCAGAATCTACTGATTTCAACAACTGTTCTTTGCACAATAGATCCATTTCACTTTCTGGGTCACCATTTAGGGTGTCTGATTCATCTTGTTCTAGGCTTTCTGCTCTTAGGCCTTGTCCAATCCCAAATCTCCCAAATTGCAGACACTGTCCATGGCAGTGCAAGCTTATCAAGAACCCACTTCACCTTCTTCAAGAGTGTGGAGTGAGACACCATTTTGAGTCTGATGAAAGATGCCAAAGTGACATTCTTGGGTTTCTAGATGATTTCTTGAAAATGGGGATTGAGGTTGAGTGGGATGAAGAACAAGATTCATATTTTTCAAGCTGTAGGACTTGTAGAGCTAGCAGTGGTGTTTGTGGATACAACTCTTCTCACCCCAAGAAACCATTTTTATGTTTTCCATCATCACAAGTTAGGTACTCACCTCCTTTGATTAGACAAAAGAGTGCCAATCGTGTAGTTATGTTGTCAATGGTCTTTCTATTTGTGTGTTTTCTGGTTGTTTTCTCTGTTGGATCTTTAATTTTTCGTTCAAGAGGTAATGGGGAAGGTTCAGAAGAAGATCCTACAATCATTTACCTTCGTAGACATCGTTCAGCTAGTTTACTTCCACCAGTTTTCTCCTATGAGGAACTTGAAAGCTCCACAAATCACTTTGACCACAAGAGGAAACTTGGGGATGGAGGATTTGGTTCTGTGTATTTAGGGAATCTTGATGATGGTAGGCTTGTTGCAGTAAAGCATTTGCATAAGCACTCTCCTACTGGGACCAAAGCTTTTTCAACAAAGTCATTCTGCAATGAAATCTTGATTTTGTCATCAATCAACCACCCAAATCTAGTCAAACTTCATGGCTATTGTAGTGATCCAAGAGGGCTTCTTTTGGTTTATGACTATGTTCCCAATGGTACTCTTGCTGACCATCTTCATGGAAACAAGAATTTGTACAAAAAAGGCTCTTTAACTTGGAATTTAAGAGTTGATATAGCACTGCAAATTGCAATGGCAATTGAGTACTTGCATTTTTCTGTTGTTCCACCTATAGTCCATAGAGATATTACTTCAACCAACATTTTTGTAGAAAAAGATATGAGGGTAAAAGTTGGTGACTTTGGGCTTTCAAGACTCCTCGTATGCACAGATACAACAGTGGCATCTGGTGATTCTACTGGTGAAGTTTGGACAGGTCCACAAGGGACTCCTGGTTATTTAGATCCTGATTATCACAGGTCCTTTAGATTGAATGAAAAAAGTGATATATATAGCTTTGGTGTTGTGTTGTTGGAACTGATAACAGGGATGAAAGCTGTAGACCAAAAGAGGGAGAAGAGGGAAATGGCATTGGCTGATATGGTAGTTTCAAGAATTCAAATGGGGTTGTTGCAGCAAGTTGTGGACCCTTTTCTGGTGGTGGATGGAGAAGCAATGGAAGGTGTTGGTGCTGTGGCTGAGCTTGCATTCCGGTGTGTAGCGGCTGATAAGGATGATCGGCCTGATTCCAGGGATGTGGTGGCAGAGTTGAGACGGATAAGGGGCAGGGCAAGGGGAGTTGGAAGTGGTGGTATCATGAGGACATCAAATTCTAGTAACATGGTGGTTCCTGATGGGATAGGTCTAATCGACTAATTTTGGTAGACAAAGTTAATCGATATCTACATTAATTATAGATATAGTTAGCGTTTTATAAGATAACTGTGTTGATGGGAAGTAGCCGATAAGGTATTAAAATCTCATTGAATAATCAGCTGTGCAAGTTATTTGAGAAAAAGTGTAATTGACTCAACTGTAAATGTGTATTGTACATGTATGTGGGGTGGGTGGGGGAACTTTGGACTGAAAAGATGTCAGTTGAAGTATTTGTTTGGTTGTGGTAAAATGGAATGTTAATAGATCCACTTTTTACTGTTTGTTTCTTACCTACACAACCCCTTGTGAATTTACTTTTTGTTTCTTGACTTGGCTGTGATGATAATTGAAGATGTAATTACTCAAAACTCATTACTTAAACAGTCTTTTAATTTAAATATTTTTTTGTTAGATTTGAGGGAAACTATGAAAAGGATGCATGTGGTTAACTTGTTAAAACAAACTAGTCACCACATTAATGACACTATTTTCATGTCCTTTTCAACAAAAAATTGGAGTCATCTCAAGTTTTGAATATCTATTTGGGAACCATCCACATGGATGAATTTGACTTTTTAGCAAGTAATGCAAAGGTCGTCTCATGAGTTGGATAGTACAAACATTATTGGCCAACAGGATGGCACATCTACTTGTCCATAAGTTAAGGTCCCCTCAGAATCAGAACTGTTATACCATGTGCCATTTCATTTTCAAATCAAAATATTACTTCATTTTGTAGTTTACTATGTATTTGTGCTGGTAAAAGATAACATGTACTCGGTAAAATAGTAGTTAAAGTGAGCAATGTAATATGAAGGAACACACAACAATCAACAATCTGACTTGAACACCACCGTTATGAGAAAGTTTAAGATTTCTGAGTTTTCGTCTAGTTCTACTACAAGTGTCTCCGGCCACCTACGACAGAATTGGCTCAAGGTGACACTGCTTATGAAATACACAACATGGAGAAACTTCATATATTTTAGTACTACACATTCTAGTAGAAGAGATAAGAGGCATACAAGAAATGAAAATCACTAACTTTAAGAGGTGGGGGATTATTTATTTTGGATAGTTGTCATCCTTTTGCCAAAGACTAATTGAAGTATGCAGCTTCCAATGCCTGAGCGTTTTTGCCTGCATCTATAGCTTCTTGCTTTCTTGACATTGAATAACCTTTTTCCTGCACCAATAAGCAACCAATTATACAATATAATCCAATTCCTTATCGCGGAGGACGAGTCAAGGCCTGAAAAAGTTGGTTCATCGAGCAAGAGGAGAGAAAGATCAACAAGGATTTACCGAGAAATGACTAGAAATGTGGAAACAAGACTAGATATAATTTGATCATTGTGAACAAATTCAAAATCTTTATAGATAGAGCCAATCATTAATTCTCAACCACAGGGTGAATGGGATCCGATACATAAATCAATTAATAAGAGAATAGAAAAAGCTTCTCATTCTATAGTGTGCATGTGCCTCCATTCATGACTTATTTTTGGTCCTTCATATGCAAATAGAACTCTAAGCCTGACCTTTCACCATCACAAGTTGGAGTTTAAATACAACAGTCCAAAGGAAATAGCACTTTCATCTTGAATTTAAGAGCATGTGCAGCTATGCTCCTATCTAATTTCATTTCAAACACTGCAAGACTTCCTTTTTTTTAAATAAAGAAAAGGCTAATCATGGTAGTGGATAGGAAACCTTCAAAAACTTAAACAAAAGTACTTGCTAAATGACCCCTATCTTTTTTAAGTATGTGCAATCCACAAGGTATGTACTGCATTTTTAACACTACATTATCGATTTGATTTATGGATGAATGCCAGAAAAGATTAAAGGCTTATGGAAGGCAATTGAAACACCTGGATAAGGAGTGCTAAACCTAAGAGATGGCAGAGAAAAGGGCAGTTATTCCTGAACAATCTATTTAGCTTAGAAGCCAAAATTATGGAGTAGAGAGCCAAGACATACCAGGAGGCGCCACAAGAACGGGGTTCCTTCCCTCTTCTTTAGCTGCTTCTCTATGGCCTCAATAGCTGCAAGTTACAAAGTAGCAACTTAAGGATAAGTGACTAAACAGTTTTACGAGTAGAAAAAAAAGAAGTGTGTACCAAAAGGTGAGGTTCAAAGGATAGCACAGAGAGATCCTAGGATCAAATTTCCTTTCTTATCAAAGAGGCCATGCTTTTTCTTGCAATCCTACTTTGGATACTCCTCTCTTGAGTCGATGGTCTATTAGAAACAACCTCCCTACCCCACATAGGCAGGAGTAAGGTCTGCATACATCCTACCCTTCCCAGACCCACTTGTGGCATTACACTGGGTATGTGGTTGTTGTTATCAAAGAGGCCATACTCCATTTTACAGGAATGATAACCACACACCCACCCCACACGCCCCGGAAACTTTTAATTATTTTTTCGTTCAAATTAGAAGCTCATATTTGAAGGGAAAGGATCTACCTTTTGTAGCCTGACCACTGTTTAGCAACATAGTGATCCAAACTTCATTGAAAACGTCAAGCTGTTCGTCTGATGCTCCAATAATCTGCACAAAGTAGTATTTTGCTAATCATTCATGAAACAAATCGAAATAATGCTAAATAAACTACAGCAGTCCCCGTTGTCATGTTCAAACTACCTTGTAGTCAATGGTATCAAATGTTTGTCCTAGCAATGCCAACGCCTGTTCATTTTCACCCTTACCATATTCAAATAGGGCTTCTGCAAGCTAAAATAATATATAAGGAAGGAATTAAAAGTTAAAAATTGAAGGAAACCACTGGTATATGTCAAATATCAAGTGTACGACTATTAGATGCATCCATGTTTTCAAAGATGTGATAGACAGGAGGATCTTAAGCAATAGTATAATTAAGATTCCCTCTGTTAAAATTTGTTTGTCTTACTTTCCTTAAGTCCGTATAAAAAAAATGTTTTTTTCTCCTTTTTTGGGTTCTTTAATTCTAACTTTCCACATGATATGTTTAAGACCACAAAATTAAAAGACATTTTGGTAACTTCTACGTATCTTTAGTTAAGATTACAAAACTCAAAGTCTTCTTTACTGTCTTAAATTCTGTGTCAAGTCAAAACCAGACAAACAAATTGAAACGGAGGGAGTAAGTTTAAACAGTAATGTGTTTTTATCTCCCCCAAAAACCATGATCCTCATCAAAATTCTAAAGTAGCAGCAGAATGAATCCTTTGGATCTAAACTGTATAGAATCAGTCAATTTAAAAGCCAAATCATAAAGACGGTAAAACACATTGGGAAAATCTTTTCTTGAAAACATGAATAAAAGAATCTTTTGCTATTGAAAGAGGAAAGAAACTGTGAAGTGTGAGTACATTTTCTCCAAGAAGTTATGCAGAATTTAGTAAACAGAAAAAAAGAAAAGGGACAAACCAGCACAGCTCTCTGCATATATTCTCGTTTTTTCTTGGTCATGGTAGAAATTCTACAGGAAAAAGCACAAATTCTCAGAGTAAGTGGTTGGACACAGCATGATTTATAAAATTCGAAAGAGTGCTAAATCCGTCCTGACCTAGATTTTAAACCCTCGAGTAGCTCTTCTGCTTTAGAAACTTCACCTGTACAGGATAGAGCCCATAACACCAATACATCTAGGTGCCATTCAAGATACCAGAAAGCCTAATATAGCAGTGGCAACAAAAGACACAGAATACTTAGTTCGTACTACATTGTATAGATCGAATGGGAAGAGGACCGGGCAATACAAATGCTAAATGGAAGTTCATAGTAATGCAGATCAAATTTACAGTTCCAATCCAAAGTATCATTAACATTATCTGAAAGGCAATGATTCATGAAAAAGTAAATTGACACTGGGAATGAAATCTGATTCACATCATTTATCCATTTTCTCAACTGATTGAAGTTTTTCTTCGCCAGTTTGAAATTCAGTAAGGGGTTAGGGAGGAGCTTTCTAAAAACATGTATTGTTAAGTAACTTTAATCATCAACGTCCAATTCATACTGGGAACAAGTAAATCAAATTTGTTCCATATATCTTCATGAAGTCTTTGATGATTAGCCAAACGAACTAGCTTGTTAGCCGATTTTCCACATCTCAAAAGTAGGAAAGACCTATATATCCCAACTTAAGTGATTATGCACACAATTACCCTATAACCTAAAAAGAGAAATTAACATGCTTCTGCACCTGAACTCACTTTATCTGTCAGACGATCAGCAAGGATCTTCAAACGGTCCCCAAATACATCAATCCCACCTCGTACATATACTCGGAGTAACAAACCAACTGCATTCAAGTACACCTGCATGCCAAGAATAATGTAATTCTCTGCATATTGAAAGAACTAAAAAGTTCCTTGACTACAAACAACTTACATCGGCTGGACTGGCATCAATTCTTTCCAACTCTTTCCAGATGTTTTTATCATAAACATCTCTTACTTTTTCCAAGGGCGAATGACCTTCCATATAACAAAGCGCAACGTGCCACCAATTGTGTGTATACCTGTAATATACTAATGGTTAGCTTTCAAAAACATTATATTCAGAGCCGAACTAGGAGTGTTTTTATCAGATTCTGTGCATACATAAAAGATGACAAAGAATTCCAGGTTCTTGAGCATTCCTCCATAAATTGTACTGCTTCTTTAAAACGACACTCATACTGATAAACATGACAGAGCTGCAAGGATATTGTGATAAAATAAGCAAAAAATAGTATACTAGAATATCAGTGAATAAATAAAATGCATTTTCTCAGGCAACAAAATAATACAAACTACACCACTTAAAAGCCACAACTATTCCTTCAAATAAAACTTATGTCCACGCTTATTGTTTTTCTCCAAAGATAAAACAATAGGAAGAGATCCCTCAAATGCTCAGTAAGATTGATGGTACTACTTTGGCATAAGGTTAGCTAGCTGGATTGACAACAAATGATTGGGAGAAAGATAGCCTGCCATATAGGATAAGAGTTTGAAAATTGGAATTATAAAATGGGATCTTTGTTAACTATCTGCAGTATTATGATAAGTTGATTAGCAATAAAAAGTTTGCTGGATATATCACTAGTTGGGATAAAGGTTAATGGTTGATGGTACTATTACAAGGTTTATTCTGTGCAGAGGATTTTCACTAGCTTGGTCAGGTGTTTGCCAGCAACCTTTGTAACCACTTTCTAGTTTGGTAGATACTCATATGGAAATATAGGGATAAACAAGCTATTTAATGGAATGAATTTCGAAGATTTCTTTAGCCAATTCAACTAGTTTGGTATTGAGGCATAGAAATAAGTGATAAGTTTAGTGGAGTAAACTCGAGCATATATAATACCACAAATGTGCTTGTATCAGCTAGAAAGAAGAGTAACTTGCAGATAGGAGTAACTCACAGCATGGTGTGTCCAGGCATCTTCACTATCAATCTCAAAGCCTTTCTTTGCAGCTTCTTTTGCATCCGCATATCGACCAAGCTCTAATAAGGCAAATGCAAGCATGCCATAAATGTAACTTTCGTGTTTATTTACTGGTAGGACCTGTAGGACAAAATCAAGAAGCTTTACAAGGAAGAGTTGCATGAAAGGAACCTAATTTTTAAAGAAATGACTACATTAGTCACTCCTATTATAGATATTAAACCTCGGGATATTATGTCTGATACAAGTTATTACATATTTGTTTTATTGTTTTTGTTTCATAAGTTGTCCAGGAGAGGAAGAAGTCAAGGCAATATTCATTCAATACGGTATGAACCTGTTCAACAAGTTTCAGAGACAAATCAGGGCGACCCATGTAGAAACAAAGCACTTGAGCTCGCTTTAGAGTGATCAGATCTCTTGGGAAATCCTTAAGCAGCTGCAAATAGGTAATGCATATATCAATAGAAATATATGCTGAGATTATCAAAGCAAACTCATAAAGATACTAAAATAGATACATGATGACAATTGACCTTGCCTACTATTCGTCCTTTTCTTTTTGACTAGTCCATCTTACAACATCCTTATGGCTTTAAAGTAACAGGTTTTTGATCATTATATGCCAAAAACCAACAAAATCAGATACTCCTTGACAGGATATTTTCTGATCAATGAAGAGCAAGTTTGAATTCTCGAAAGATCACTAAATAACAGATCAACTAGTATTTGATGAAACTGAATCGCGATTCGAATAATAATTGGAGTTGTCAAAATAAAATAATACAGAAGAATGTACCAATCATATAGTTCTGAAAAAATAAAATATTAAGGAAACAAACTTTGACACAGTATGATTTATTGGGCATACTAGCTAATCGAAATTAGGTCACGGGTTCCAGCCATGGGAACAATCTCTTACTAGAAATGCAGGGTAAAGGTTGCACACAATAGACCCTTGAGGTCCGGCCCTTCACTAGACCCCGTGTATGGTAGGAGCTTAGTGCACCAGGCTGCCGGTTTACTAGCTAATTGAAACTATTACAACTATCCATAGTCAGAATCTGACAAGCAATCACTGTAGTAGAACAATAAGATCAAAATACAAAACACCCCATACACAAATATCAGCAAAAATGAGTAAACATAACCAAATTTACCAAAAAAAGATAAACACTTCAAACAAATAGCTAAGAAAAGGACCCACCTTCAAGTGTAGTTCAACAGCCACATCATCATCTCTATTAGGTAAAATCAAATAACTGATTGCCTCAAAAGCCATTTTCTCATACGAACTAGCTTGTTTCTAAACAAAGAAATCAACAAGACATAAGTAAACCAAACTCTCAAATACAAAAAGAAAAACCAAAAAAGTTACAAAAATTTGTACAAGACTAGACTTGGCAGCTTCAAGAAGAGGCATAGCACGAGAAGAATCAGCAGAACAAAGATAATGAGCAGCCAAAATATTAGCCAAAACACAAGTTGGGTCTTGTTTAGGAGCTTCCAATATAACTGACCTCTCCCTCCCATAGCTAAGTACCTAACCAAAGTTCAAGAATTAAAGCTCACATTAACCCAATATCAATAAAAATCTAATCTTTTTTACTAACACTGATAAAAATTAAGAAAATATGAAAGGGGTACCTGATGATAATAAGAATTGATGGCAGATATACAAGAATCAGAACTGGTTTTAACTTGATAACCCCATTGATCTACTTTGAATTCTTCCATTTTCTTGATTTTTTTGAACCTTGGTCCCTGCAATTGATGAGTGAAGATGGTGTGTTGTTGTTCTTCTTGCTTTTGGTGAGTTGTACACAGAGATAAAATAGTAAAACGTGGTTTTGCTTTTGGGATAGCGACGAAAAAGATTTTAGTGTGCTTCCTGATTTGGATAGATAGCTTTTTGATTTTTAGTTTGTTGAGGGATAGCTGCTGAACTAGTATACGTACCAGCTCGATGTACATTGTAGGGATAAAATATTATTTTTAATTTTTTAAAATTTTGCTATCGTGTTAAATCTAATTATTCTATAAAAATTGAGTTATTATCTTGTTCCTTAAAGAAATGCAACTCCCCCTTTCCCACTCACCCCATCTCGGTTAGGAATGTGCATCGATCTGTTCGGTTTGATTTTATATATTATCGATTTGATTTTTTATTTTTAAATATGCTAAATCAATAAAAAACTAATAAGATATTTTTATCGGCTTTCAATTTATTGATTTTTTGTCCTTAATGGTTTGGTTGTCGACTTACCCAATAAATCTATGACTTCTCTAACAATTTGACGCAATATGATGAGATATAGTAAAACAAACAAATCAATTGAGCAACTAAACTTAATAATATGCAATATTTGACCTCATATTATAATTTACTTTCGAACAGAAGGGTTATATATCGAAAACTAAGCAAATACATGACTTACGAGTATTAATTTAGTATCAAGTGATGTTAAATTTATATAATATTTATGAAGGAATAAAGTAGTTAATTATTATAGTCTTAATGGGTTATCGGTTTACCCAATAACTCAATACTAAAAATCAAAACTGAATCAATAACCCAATAATTTTTTGTGTAAAACCATTAAAACCCAATAACCCGATAATAATAAATAAATACTATTTTTTCGATTCGATTTATCGGTTGATTCAATTTTTGCACACCCCTAATCTCGATAATGTACGGTTAAAGTCCAATCAATATTCTCCAACAGATCAGACAATCCGTCGCTTCTTCTATCTCCCTTAATCATTTAGACACAACTAATCATATAATTATCAAATAACTTTTATGTTTTAAATTTTCTTTATTACATTGTTCACTATTTAAAGTTATAAGATTGTCGATATTGATTTTTATTATCACTTTATTAAATATAATCAAGAGCTCTTCTTAGTAGTAAACATAGACATTTATTTTGTTTACTCGTGATTTTAAAAAAAATTATTTTCTTATTTACACCTCTTCAATTTAAAATTTATGGACAATAATATGTGTATTATCTAAATATTTTATTATTATTAAAATTACTTAAAAATTATTATCTTCCCACCCCTTACACCTATGTATTTGTATATTTTTTTTGTTGTGTCTTAATTACTTTTGACTAATTTAACTATGACTAAAAAGATTATGTTACATGTCATAAATAACTAGATTTTTCTCTTCTATTTTTTAAGTTTAAATTTAAGTTACTTAGCTTTTTATATTTTAATGATCATTGAATTCATTATTTATCGAGAGTTTAGTTATATAGTATACATAATTTGAGATTTTGCTCATTTAATTTATTTTTTGTAAAAAAAAAAAACTTTCTAGAAAAGGTCAAATACATATAAGTTGATGCAAAATTATGTTACATGTCATATCAAATGCATATAAGTTGATGCATCTAGAAAAGGCCAAATGCATAGAAGGCCTCTTGAAAAAGTCAATTTAATAAGGTTGGAGTGTTCAATAAGGACAGACTTTTGTTGAGGCATCTGAAAAATGTGATCTTGAGCTTGGTAGTATTCATTAGTTTTTGTTTAGATTAATTAAATATCTATAAATATATGACTGTAAACTCAATTAATACTATATGTTAACTTGAGATTGTTGTAGAAATTCATAAACTTCAAATTCTGAATTTTTCTCTCGGAAATGTATTAGAAACATATCACGCCCCGAGAGAGTACCCTTGGCGTGACCGGCACTCGAAGACTATTGCTAGTCCCCAAGTGAACCACTTGACCTCATCATATTCATTCAATCAATAATTAACACATCAGCGGAAGACTAAGGAAAGTAAAGGTGGACAAATCTCAGTTTTAAATAATCAAATCAAGTCAATAGGGCTAGTATGAAAGGAACTAGCTCAAACAACACCCAATCAAACAAATCAACTCTAGTTTATGAAACATCTATCAACTGTTCAATGGTGCCAATGACAGGTGCATGACTACCTCAAATTGAAGGAAAAGCAAGTCTTAAGTCTAACTATAAAAGTTGGATGAAATGAATAACGTGCATCCTCCGAGATTAGGGAGGACTCACCAAGCAGCTGAAAAGTACGGAAAATCCTCAACAAAGCGCCTGTTGATGATCTCTAATACCTGTCTCTGCATCATAAAATGATGCAATCCAAATGAACGTCAGTATGTGGAATGTACGAGTATGTACAATAGTTGAATGAAACAAAAATAGATAGAACAATAATCAACATAGAAATACTCAATCAAAATGTTAAATGTCTATCTAAAGCAAGAATAAAGAGTAAACAATGACAAATTAGTACAAATCCAATCTAGTCCCAATCCAATCCAATCAGAGTACTATCAGTGTAGAACCTATCTGGGAGTTTCTCTTATCCGACAACCATCACTTATGAGCCAGTGATAGTACAACGATCTGACGTCGCTGCCACGTCCGTTCAGTACCTTGCCAGGGTAGAGAACGATCACAATTCAGGATTCAATCAACCAATCAAGTCCTAGTATTTCAGGATAATAAAATAAGGACATGTCTGACTTTAACATACTCAATCCTCAAAAAAAGAACATGTTCGACTTTAACGGACTCAGTTTACTTAAACGTTTGACTACATAGTTATTGGGTTCGAGTGTGAATCACTTTTACTCAATTCGGTACTCGATACTCCTCCCAAGATTCAATGCCCATAAAATAATCAATTCCAATCAACAAATCAGTGAGTCTCTTAATAGACTCTTTCAATTCATCAACTTTATCAAATAAATCTTTCAACAATTCGACCAATCAATCCCGTCAACCTTCAAGAGTGAATTAGACAATCTCGTAGGAGGACTTTCAATGTAGACCAATCTTTAGAGTTCAAATTTTGAAGACTCACAGGACCATCAAGTTTTATCAACCTATCAATCATGATCACATCGCAATCACAGTTAATATTCTCAAATCAAGGCTCTAGACTCCATTTCAAGATTCATTCATGCATTTATACTCAAACCATATTTAGAGTTTTTGAAAATAGAAAGTTTAAAACATGCTTTAAAGAAAACAAGTTCATAAAAATAATCAGTTATGCAAAGATATATAAGAATAAATTTTTCCTCGTGAAAATTTCAAGAAACTAACTCATATAGACTCAATGCTTTCACCTTTCAATCTATCTCAATCAAGGGAGCACATGAAATAACCATTTCATGTTTTATGTTAGCCTTACATACCTGAGAGACTTAGATTTTTAAAGGATTTAGAAGAACACACTGAATTTCTTGAAACCCTAACTTTTTTCCTCTTGGAATCTTGTTCAAAGTTTTTGAATATGTTTTGAGCGTAAAATAGACTGAACAATTATGTTTAGGGGCTTAAAGAGATGTAAAAACATCAAGTTTAGACTTTAAAAGGGTGAAAAAGACCAAAATAATTCTCCTTAAAACGTTGTCAAAGTCGTCCACGGGCCAACCTATGGTCCGTAGAAACTTCCATGGCCCGTAGGAACCAATTCGTAAACTTTTGGGCAATTTTCGGGGTCTTTAGATCTATTCCATGAGCCCAATCTATAGCTCGTAGATGCACTTCTGACTCGTAGTTGGGTCCATCAAGTTTGGGACTCAAAAATAAACTTTCTGAAGTTTTTCCAAAGTTAACAGTACGGGCCGTCACTCAAACCGCGACCCGTAAGTCAGTTCGTAGGTTCAACTCTACATTGACAGTCTGTAGTAAAACGACCATAACTTTTTACTTCGAACTCAAAATGAGGTGAAATAGGTGGCGTTGTAAAGCTAATTCAAAAACCTTTCATTTGGCATATCATAGGCTACCTAATACTTTGTGTGATAAAAGTTATGGTCATTTGAAGTTGAACCTTGCACAATCTAATGCGAAAAACTCACTCGATAAGAAAGTTTTGAACTCGACTAAGTACTAGAGGTCTCTTATGAATCTAATTCATTTCTAATACTCTTCACATATATAGGAATGAGCCATAAAATATAGGCACATATAAAACATCACTAGGTTCAAGCTTATATATACTTACGACGAAAAAAATCGAATCTTATGAATAGAGTTGTGAGGTATTACAAAATCCTAGGGATGACAAAATTGAACCCAACCCGCTCAACCCATCCAACCCGTTGAAGTTTGGGTGGGTTAGTTACCCGCTCACTTATTAGTTCAATCCATCTCAATCCAACCCATTTAAAATTGAGTTGATATACAACCCGAATTGACTCGAGAGAGATCTTGTCAAAATATTTTAAAATACTTTTTTTAAAAAAGTTGATATGTTTTATATGGCCATAATAAAGAAAATATAATTTAATTAAGTACTAAAATATTAAAAAAAAAGTAAAACTTAATAAAAGTTGGGTCGGGTTAGATTTTGACCCACTCTATAACCCATTCAACCTGTTTTGACCCAAAACAATTTGGGTTGAGTTGGGTCTTGACCCATTTATTATCTTGATCCATTATAACCCGTTCAAATTTGATTCAACCCGCCTAATTACCACCCCTAAAAACTCCACTATAGGCTATGGATGCACCAGTGGGGATGCCTTCAACTTTGGATGCCAAATAGTGGTCTCTCTTTGAAAAAATGGTAGTCAATTTTTCAAATTCAATGCTCCATTGATTCATGAACAAGCAAACTTCAAATTCATGAACAATTATTGGATTTTCGTTTTAAAATACAATCAAACATCAGAAAAATTCATATTAGGAGTAAAACGATCTTTAACAAAAGTAATTTTGTATTCCATATTAATTAAGATTGAAATAATACATATTAGCGTGATGAATTTTGTTAAAAAATAAATTATATTACTATTATTAATATTAGTTTTTGATATAAAGGTAAACGTTTGAATAATCGAATATATACATATACTCCCTCCGTCCAACTTTACTTGACCCCTGTTGACTTGGTACAGGGATTAAGAAGTAGTAAATGATAGGGGTAATTTTACCAAATCACCCTTTGAATATAATTAATACAATGTATTG
>JBCEWC010007147.1:0-21869 GCA_038996855.1 Solanum aculeatissimum | reverse complement strand
CCAAAAGTGAGAAGTAAATTGGGTACCACAATCCAAAATGATAGACCTTGGCACACCATGCAACCTTACCAATTCTCAAATATACACCTTACCATACTCCTCGGCGCTATAGGTAGTCTTGACCAGTAGAAAGTGAGCCGACTTGGTCATCTTATAAACCACAACCCATATAGAATCAAATGGCCTTCTAGTGCAGGGCAACCAAACAACAAAATCCATATTCACATCTTCCCACTTCCAAGTATAAATCTCAATGTGTTGCGTCAAGCCACCGGGTCTTTGATGTTCAACTTTCACTTGTTGGCAATTAGGACATTCCGACACAAATTTAGCCACATCTCTTTTCATACCACGCCACCAATACAAACCTTTAAAATCTTGATGCATTTTGGTAGAACGCGGATGAATAGAATATTGTGAATTATGAGCCTCTTTCAAAATAGTCCCTCTTAAACCATCCACATCAGGAACACACAAATGATCTTGGTACCAAAGCACACCATCTCTCCCTTGGGAGAAAACCTCAATCTTACCATCGGCAACCAACCTTTTCAATTCTATCAAGGATGGATCTAAGTATTTCTTAGCCTTAACATCAATCTTACCTCAGACAATGTTTCTAACACGAACTCTCGGAGGACTTTCTGTTACACTTCACAAGCAACTTTGAGGGTCTATTTAAGGTGTGACGATCCGTGTGATGGTTCCATCTCACCATACTTAGCCCCTCAAACCTTTCAAAGGCTTGGCCTTGCCACTGTCCAACTTAACGGCACAGTGGACGACCCTATTACCCTCAAACGAACCGTTCAAGGCTTCGTTGGTTTAGACTTGGCTTAGGGGTGGTTCCAGGATACCCCAAGCTCACTGGAACACTTGACAAGACCCTATACGAACCTTGAAAAGTTTCACGGCTCGTGTCCCTCTCCTTGGACACCTTTCTGATCCTATCTCTAATGGCTTTAGAATTTCAGACAGTCCCACTGCTTGGGCCATATCCTCCTTATCCGAACTCCAAATTGAGTGAAACTAGTTATGTTAAAAAGCTAACTCAAAGTGCTTCAATTTGATATGTAGTATCCTACATGGTTTATCCCACATAAAAAATTATGACTGTTTGAATTACACTGCTGAAACTATCCCTTTAGGCCACTAACTAACTTAATTTGCATTCGGCCACTTAAACTCAACCCGTGGCTACCAAAACTAAACCATGGATTTTAGTACATTATATAATTCCAATCATAAGTAGATTTCAAAATTTTTCGATTTGTTACAGAGGCTATGATGATATTTTAGGAATTGTCTCATTTTTGCATTTTTTATGTCGTCCTATGAAACATGTCTTAAAGCTTCTTAACTCTAAGGATAGCGTGAGTCCTTTAAAATATGCCTCCAAGAATAGCCCATCTACCTAGACAGGCCCTGGTTAATGAGGAGAAACTCTTTCAAGAGCTTATAGGGGAGACGGTGACTCATGGTGAATTTTGGACTGTTGTTCACATGCTTGCTCAGGTTGTGACCAAGAAGGATAAGTAGGACAATCCTCCTTCTCATGCTCCTACCCTGAATGCTAGAGTAAGAGATTTCACTATGATGAATCCTCTAGAGTTCTATGGTTCAAAAGTTGATGAGTATGCCCATGAATTTATAGATGAACTCTCTAAGGTGTTGACTAATATGAGGGTGACTTCAAAGAAGAAGGTTGAACTTGCTGCTTATCAATTGAAAGATGTGGCTCAAGAGTGGTATACTGAATGATTGGTGGAGAGGGTTGTTGATAATGGGGTTAATTAAGAAGAGTTTAAGTTTTCTTTTCTAGATTGTTTATTCCCTCTTGAGCTTAGAGTGGAAAAGATGAAAGAATTTATCAATCACAAGCAGGGTGGTATGAGTGTGACAGATTATGCCCTCGAGTTTATGAAGCTCTCAATGTATGCTCCAATGTTGGTGGCTGACACCCAGGCAAGAATGAACAAATTTATTTATAGGATCTCTGACTTGGTTGTGAAAAAGTATCCTACGGCTATGCTTATTCGAGATATGGACATTTCCAGGCTCACACCTTATGCTGAAAAGATTGAGGTAAAGAATCCCAAAGATAATAGGGTGAATGATTCTAAAAGAGCCTATTATATAAGTGGATTCTACAACTCTAGGAGTAGTGGTGGGAATGGTCGCTTCCAATAGGGCGAAGGTTCAAATGAAGGTTCTGCCAATGTTATGGTGCGCCCTCCCAAGGAAGAGGTTGGAGGTGGACTATTACCTCTTCGATGTGATAAGTATGGAAACAATAACCCTAGGAGGTGTTTGTGGGGATCAAGTGCTTACTTTGGATGTGGTGATATGGGCTACAAGATTGCATATTTCCCAAAAGGATGAAAGAAAGGTCAGGAATCTCAGAGTGATCAAGGTAAATTGAGGGTCCAACAAGACGGTACTCCTAAAAGAAATATGTGTTATGCCTTCATGCTCGATAGGAAGTAGTGGAGACTCCAGATGTGGTGACTGGTATGCTAAAAGTCTTTGATTTTGATACTTATGCTTTGCTTGATCTGTGTACAAATTTAACTTTTGTGACTTGTCTTTTGGTTTTTATGTTTGGTTTGTGTCCTAAAATTTTGAGGGAGCCTTTTTATTTTTATACTCCCATGGGTGAGTCTTCTATATCATAAAGGGTTTATCGGGATTATCCTGTCTCCATCTTGCATAAAGTCCTTCCTTGTGATCCTGTAGAACTTGAAATGTTTGACTTTGATATTATTAGTGGGATAGATTGGTGGTATGCTTCATATGCCTTTTTAGTCATAAAACCCAGAAAGTTAAATTTTAATTTCTGAATGAGCTTGTTTTGGAATGGGAGGGTAGTGATTCCGCCTTTAAAGATCAATTTATTTCCTACCACAAAGCCTAGAATATGATTTCTAAGGGGTACATATATAATATTGTGAAAGTTAGGGATATGGAGGCTGAGCCACCTACTCTTGAGTTTTTTCCGATGGTTAATGAGTTTCTGGATGTTTTTCCTAGAGATATTCCCAGTATTCCTCTTGAGAGGAAAATGGACTTTTGGTATAGATCCCCTTTCAGATACTCAACCTATTTTTATTCCCCCTTATTGTATGGGGTCGGATAAATTTAAGGAGTTGAAGGACCAATTGAAGGATCTATTGGAGAAAGGATTTATTAGGCCATGCATATCTCCTTGGGGTGCTCCCGTGTTATTTGTGAGGAAAAAGGATGAGTCACTTTGTATATGTATCAACTATTGATAGTGGAATAAAGTGAATATCAAGAATAAATACCCATTGCCAAGATTGATGACTTGTCTGGTCAACTTAAAAGTGCTACTCATTTCTCAAAGATTGACCTCAATTCTGGTTACCAACAATTGACAGTAAGGGAGTGTGATATTCCTAAAACTACTTTCTGGAAAAGATATGGATATTTTGATTCTGTGGTGATGTCGTTTGGTTTGACTAATGCTCCAACGATCGTGTTCCAGCCATTCTTTGATAGTTCTGTGGTTGTCTTCATTAATGATATTTTTATTTATTCCCAAAGTGACCAAGAGCATATGGATCATTTGAGGTTGGTTCTTCAGACTTTGAGGGAGAAGAAATTGTTTTCCAAGTTCATCATATATGAATTTTGGTAGGGAGAAGTGGTTTTTCTTTTGCCAAGTTCATCAAATTTGAGTTTTGGTTGGGAGAAGTGGTTTTTCATGGCCATGCGGTATCCGATGATGGCATTAAAGTTGACCCAAAGAAGATTGAGGTCATGAAGAATTGGCTTATACCGTTGACTCCTTCTGATATTCAAAGTTTCCTTGGGTGGGCTGGTTACTATCGAAGGTTTGTTGAAGATTTCTCATCCATTGTATCTCTATTGTCTAAGTTAACTTAAAAGAAGGCCAAGTTCTTATGTTCGAATGAGTGAGAGAAGAGTTTTCAAACCTTGAAGGATCAGCTTACATGGGCTCATATTTTGACTTTAAGAGATGGCTTAGATGGATTTATGGTGTATTGTGATGTTTCTCGGGATTGGATTGGGTTGTGTGCTCATGTAGTATGGTAAGGTGATAGCTTATGCATCAAGGAAATTGAAGGTGCATGAGCAAAATTACCTAACTTCGATCTTGAGTTGGAAACTATCGTATTTTCTATGAAAATTTGAAGGCATTACTTATATAGAGTTCATGTTGATGTTTTCACCAATCATAAGTGTTTGGAATATGTGTTCACCCAAAGAGACCTTAATTTGAGGCAACGGAGGTGGTTGGATTGTCACGACCCGGATAGAAGGCCTAGATGTGACATGGCGAAAGAGGACCCAAAGGCCCTCGATCAAGCCATCATAGCATCATTACACACATCTTTGGTTCGGAAGCGCGGAAGCTAATCATATAGCATATAAGTTCTAAGGAATTGGGGACTAGCGATTCAAGCTATGGGGGAAAATACGGGAACGGGGTAAGCATGCTTGCACACAACACATAGGAATAATCTCTAAGGGCAAGGAAGAAAAATAGGATTTCCACTATGGGGCACCTTGGGTTATTGGACTTTCCATATAAGCACATAGTCGCTCAAAATCCCCCAACATGTGTAATATGGGCATAATAGATGACAATCCTCATAATCAAGACTAATAGGCCAAATTCCCATTAACATAATAAGAGAGAGAGACGTGATCATAAGCCAAGTCAAATAGTATCATATAATCTAACCAAAGGTTTAACATACAAGTCAAACGTACAAGAGTATAGAATTATCCAACAATGCCTCTACATAGACGAGCGGGGCCTCAACATGTTTGAGGCTCACCCCCAAGACATAATATAATAGACAGCATAACATAAAGCTATAATAGACGGTGGCTATTTCCCTTGACCAAAATGGCTCACCTCTAGCAAGTCTTCAACAAATGACCAAGCGTCGTCCGGTAGAATGTAGATGTTGCTCTCGGTCCCTACATGGTTAGAACATGTAGAAAAGAATATGGGTTAGCTTAAAGTACTAAGTATGCGGGAATGCAATGCATATGACATGTGATGTATGACCAAGCAACAAGCCAAGGGGGACCAGTGATACGAAAGGAATGCACGTAGCCAAAGAGGGATATAACAAGATGTTATGCCATGATGCATGAGATGAAAATCCTATGATCATATATATATATAGCGAGGATGTACCTCAACTGACAAAGACAAAAATATTCGAATGCTCCACTACCCAAACTCAGTACTATTTGCCAAGTAGTACCCTAAGAACCTTTGAAAGGCGCAATAAAACGGAGTTCCCTAATATAGGGAATTAACCCATGGTGGCACATGGTTTGACGGAAAGGAGTATGGGCCCTGTGGAGATAGTCCACCCTGACTCCAATCCTTCGGTGCTAAGTTCATCCCACGGGAATATGTATAGGTACATGCAACATCCAAATCCAGAAACTTACACTTGCTTTCAAAACATGCATAGTTAGTCAAAATGGAATCCATAGTTTAAATCTTGTTCATGCTTGAACCAAAAATTATCAAAACCTTGCAAAACCTTGCCATGATCTTATCTTGTGAATGCAGGAAGAGTAGCCCATCCAATAGCTTATCATATCAAGCCTTGTAACTTATCAAAATGGTGCAAGAACCCAAAATGCTCATAGAGAAAAAACGGAAAGACTATGTAATCACAAGCCTTTACAAAACATATCGTATCAAAACAAAGTGTTTCATCATAACCATAACCATGCATATGCCATGAATAATGTTCAAGACCATGGGTAATGGAATCCAAACTTGATTTAACAATTTGAAAGACAATTTATCATATAACATATAGAAATCCATGAATAAACCATAATGCAAGTTACCCATGCTTAATTAAATCATGAAATTGAACATGCAAGTTGAACAATTAGGGTTTCATAAATCATCCATGAATTTTAGTGTAAAATCATGTTTAAATAACCATATAACTATAACACTCAAGTCCAAACACTAATCTACCATAATATTGGAAGAACCCATAAATAATTGAAAACTTAAAAATCAATTTAAAGA
Organism: Solanum aculeatissimum; assembly: GCA_038996855.1. Lineage (NCBI taxonomy): Eukaryota > Viridiplantae > Streptophyta > Magnoliopsida > Solanales > Solanaceae > Solanum > Solanum aculeatissimum. The sequence continues at coordinate 15,811 of JBCEWC010007147.1, read as the reverse complement.
GTTAGGGTTCTTAGTATCTTCAAGGATGAAAGAGGATCCTTGAACCAAGTCCCACATACCTTAATCGAAGTAACTAGTGAATAAGATCAAACTTAATCAAGTCTTCTTCCCCAAATTCTACAAGCTTGCTTAAATGGAGGCCAAGAGAATCTTAGGATCTTAAGAGAGATTATAGGAGAGTTTGAATGGATGAATGAGGGTTTAGGGAGTGTTTTAGGGGTTTAGGAGACCTTAGGGTACCAAAAAGGGGCTTAGGAAAATGTTAAATCACAAAAATACCATTAATAAAATGGAGCTTTTAACTGGAAACAGTGCCAAACGGCTGCTAACGTGCCGTCAAATGGCACACGAGCCATCTGATCCAACCATCTAACCTCCAATGCGAACTTTCAGAGGACTTTCTGTTACACTTCACGAAGCACTTGACAGTCCGTTCAATGTGTGAATGGCCGTGTAAGGCCCTTTCCAACCATACTTAGCCTCAAAATGTCAGCCTTGGCTTGGCCAATCCACTGCCTCACTTCACGAGGCAGCACACGGGATGTTTGGTGCCAAACGGACCGTCCAAGGTCCCGTTAACTTAGACTTGGCTTTGAAGTGTTTCCATACCGCCCCTAGCTCACTGGAACACTTGAATTTACCCTAGATGATCCATGACAAGTTTCACGGCCCATGGCCCCTTCCTTGGCAACATTTCTGAGCCTATCTCCAATGGCTTTCAAATGTCACACAGTCTCACTGTTTGGGCCATAACTCCCTCATCCGAACTCCTAATTGAGCGAAACCAGTCGTGTTGCAAAGCTAACGCAAAAAGATTAAATTGGATATGTAGAAGCCCACATGGTTCATCCTACATCAAAAGTTATGACTGTTGTAAGTACACTACTAAAATTGTCCCTCTAGGCCACCAACTAGCCCAATTTGCATTCGGCAGCTTAAACTCAACCCGTGGCTACCAAACCTCAACCATGGATTGTAGTACATAATAGAATACCAACCATAATGATATTTCTAAAATTTTTGGGTTGTTACATTATCTCCCCCTTGGGAATATTCGTCCCCGAATGTGCTAGAACTAGGGCTTGAGGACAACAACCACAAACAAAGGACATGGTAAAAACACCAGTAGGATACCATGCATAACTTCATAAATAATGTAAAAACTCATGTCAAAATATCACTTAAATCATTTTTGTGCTCATGAATGCATGCAATGTCATGTAACTCAATGAACAAGGAATTGGGACAACATAGAGGATAGAACCTAGTACCTTAGGCTGGAGTAGATTGGGAGAGATGAGTATATCACTTCTTCATGTCTGGCGGTAAGTCTAACCTATATGTCACCTTACCAAGCTTTAGGCAAATCCCTCGGGACTTACTAACCACCGAAACTAATTCAAGCCTATCTCTTCACACCCCTAACCTATACCACATGATGAATTCTTTAGCTCATTCGAGGATGAATGTTCCAAAGGGGAGATGATGTAACGACCAAAAAATTTTCAAACTTCGTAATGGTTGGTCAAGGTTAGAGTTGAACTTATCATTGTTTAATTTTTGTAGCCATGGGTTGCATGTAAGTTGTCGGATTTAAGGGAATTGTTTTGGTGGAAGTTTGTAAGGCTGTTTAGGCTGCACCAATTTTGAGAGGCCATATCTTTTGGTATGGGACGAACTATGTGGATTACTATATATCAAATCTAATCACTTTGAGTTATCTTTGCAATGCAATTGGTTTTACTCAATTCGGAGTTCGGATGTAAAAGTTATGGCCTTTACAGCGAGACTGCCCGTAATTAGAAGTATGTTGGAAAAGGGTTCCGGAATGGGGTCAAAGGGTGGGACCACAGACCGTTTGGTGGTCAACGGTCTGTGGTGATGTTTGTGGGTTCATCCAGTGTGCTCCTTGGGGTTGGGGGCCAAGCCATGGACCAAGTGTGGACCCATGGACCTCTTCACTGTCTGTATGACCCTTCATGGTCCGTGAAGGGTCTCATAGGCTGGTCCAAAAGGTTTTCCAGGGTGCAGGGTTGGGCTCGGGACCAAGTGTGATCCCACGGGCAGGACTACGACCCGTGAGCCAGTACACGACCACTGGGTGGGTTTTGTGAGACCTTGTGTTCAGTGATCCCCTCCGTTTCATTAATGGTTAATTAGTAAATTAATTAGATGTTATGCCCGTTTTAGGCTTTCTAAGGTCTGCTAACTCCCCAAATCAAACCCAAATACCGTTTCATCTATTCTAACACTCTTCAATCCTCACCAAAATTCTCTCAATCCTCTTGACCTCCATTGATGAAAGCTTGAAGAAATTGGGATAAATCATCTTTCCTGCAAATTCATCCAATTCTCTTGATTAAACTCAAGGTATGTGGATTTGATTCATGGATTTTCTTTCATCTATCAAGACTCAAGAACCCTCCTCTTTAAATTTTGAATTTAAACTTTCTTTAATTGTGGGTCCTTAAAATTTTGATGTATTTCATTGAATTGAGTTGTGGGCTATAGAATTTAGGTGATTTAATGATGATTTAAGTATTGAATTTTATGAAATGCATAGAAGTTCTTGAAGGATCAATGTGCATGTCCCTTTAATGTTTTAATATACATGGGTAAATTTCATTATGTTTTAAATTGGGATTTTATCATGAATTATGTTGAATTATCTATTGAATTTTGGTTTAAAACTTGAATTCCCCATTATCCATGCTCTTGATTCCTCTTTCATGGTATATGCATTGGAGTAAGTTTATGATGAAACTCTTGTTAAGTAAATGGCCCTCTTGTTATGATATGATATGTTAAGGCTTGTGATCACATAGTCTCATGTTATGGCTCTTTGAGCATTATGGGTGCTTGCACAACTTTGATATGTTATGAAGGCTTAATATGATAAGCTATGTAGATGAGCTACTCTTATTGCATTGATATGGAATGGTTTTTGGAACTTCTTGTTGGCTTTTAGCCTAAGTATGGATATGGATTTGATCATGATTTGGCTTTTGTCTAATGATGCATGGTTTTGGAAGAATGTCAACTCTCCGTTTTGAAAGGATTGCATGTATATATATATGTATTCCCGTGGGATGAGACTCAGTACCGAGGGATTTGAGTAGTAAGTGGGCTATCCCCAAGGGTCCCACACCTTTTCATCAAACCATGTGCCATCATGGGATTTCTCCCTAGATGGGATCACTTCATTGTTTCCCCTTGTTGAAGGGTGATTAGGGATCTACCTGGCAAATAGTCCGGATCTAAGTAGTAGCTCGCTCGGGTCTCCTCCGGTGTCGTTTGAGGTCACATTCCCGTTATGATATGATCTTAGGTTGCATCTCATGCATCATGGTTTGGCATATTGTTATGATATACTCCTCTTTTGGTTATGTGCATTCTTTTCGTATCGCTTCTCCCCTTGTCATCTCGTTTGGTCATACTATATTGTCATATACATTGCATGTCTGCATACTTAGTACATATGTTGTGCTAACCCATACTTTTTATCTACATGTTCTAACCATATAGGGACAGGTGATGACTTCTATCTTCCATTGGACGACGAGTGACCCCCCCCTCCCTTGAAGCTAATTTCTTATGGTGAGCCCTTTTGTTCAAGGGAAATAGCTACATTCTATCTTTCTTGTATTTTTATTTCTTTACTTTATGCATTGAGGGTGACCCCCAAACTATGTCGAGGACCCGCTCTATCTTATGTAGAGGCTATGTTGGACACACTAAACTCTTGCACGTTGTATTATATTTTATTGGGATATTATGACTATTGGAATGCGTTTATGGAAATGATTATTTGATTATGCTTATGATTATGTTTATGGGATTGTGAATATTTGGAATGTGCTTATGTGGAAAGTCCCCTAACCCGGTATGCCCCCATAGTTTGACTCCTACTTACCCGCCCCTTAGAAATACTTATTATGTGCTATGAGATTCATGTTAATCCTATTTCCTACAACATCTCCATAGCTTGAGTCCAAAGCCCAGTTTCACCTAGAATTATGTGTTATGTGTTTATTTTATGTGCTTCCAAACTGATGATGTGAGTAATGATGCTATGGTGGCTTGATCGAGGACTTTCGAGTTCTCCTTCACCATGTCACATCTAGGACCTACATTCGGTTTGTGACAGTTGCATTCCATGTAGTAGCTCTCATGGTCTTAAATGTTGGCTATGGTCTCCTCCCACATAGATATGTTTATGAGGTCTATTGTTGATTATGATGCTTCAAATCAAGTTTTAAATGATGCATTGATCATTCATCATGTTCACGCTTATTTTCTTTCTATGGATATGCATATTTCCTATTAGGTTATCATGACTCTTTGTTGCATTGCACGTCACATACATAGTACATTCAAAGTACTAATGCATATTTTTCATACATGATATCATCACGTAGGGACCAATGCTCCTCCTCCTCCAACACGTGGCTAGTTGTGGACGTTTAAGGCTAGTTGATTTGTGAGTCCTCATGTTTAGGGACAACACCTTTTTTTTTCAGGTACATTTAATTCTTAAGTTGTATTTTCTTTCGCTGCTTTTATTTGAGGGTGAGGTTTTAACATGTATTAACCCACCAAGTCTTTTGCTAGATAGTATTGTTGGACAAATGTATGAAGCATTTATGTTTAAACCTTTCTTTTATGATTTGACCTCCCTTAGTCCCATTTCCCCATTTTAAATTCTATTTTTATTTATGATCAATGCCTATAAATGATTAATGAATGATAAAAAGCTTGGGTGAGGTGCCTTCATGTAATGACCTGACTTCAAGAACATGATGGTAACTACCTTACCCCTATAGGAAAACCTAACACTGGCTTGGAGTAGCTAGTAACGGTACAACAAAAATAGTCTAACAAACAGTTGACATAAAAACAAAACCGATACCAGATATACATATATAATAACTATAAAACAGCCTCCAAGAACCTAAAAGTCACCAGTACAGAACTACTATAAACACGATACAATATATTGAACCATTATATATCTCTATATACATATATAGAACTAAAAATATATATACGGCAAAGTTCAGATCACAAAAGATAGCCAATAGTATAAATGGAGACTAGAAGGATCCAAGGTTGCCCAATGCTAGCAACTAGTCTCCAAATACGACAACTACCATAGGAGGAATTAACGTTATTGGCTCGTGTTAGGACTTGTATCATAAAACATATGTGGAAAATAAGGGTGAGCACCAAGGATATGGTACCCAGTAGGCATCATAAGCCAACTGAGTAAGAACAGTAAATAAAGCAGGGATAAACCAGATATAACTCTCCAAGTGTGAAATAACAAGGTTCAGGTGCATATGCTGGTGAATATGGAAGCAACCAAGAACTGGATAGGTAGTAGTGATATACGTGGATGTAAGACCCTACTGTCTATTCCTGTACACTGACCATGCCCTGATAAGCCCAAACGATACACCCACGGACAATATAGGGTGAATAGGGTTAAGGTTCAGATGTCAAGTCTAGATTGACCTCACAAACAAACTAAGTACGCATAACCACAACTCTGATAGAATCACCTAGCTGATCTTTTAACCTAATTTATATATCCCGACCTAGCCTCTAGCCTAGGCTACAACCTAGGCTATGACTTGACCTTTCACCCAAGTTATGCCTAGACCTTTACCAAGATATGGTCAAATGTGGCCAGTGATCTACCTTGGCCCTTAGGCCCAACATAGTCCAATATGCCCTCCATCAATGCCACCTCTAATGGTATAGACTTTAACTATGTGGACTCAAACCAAGTAGCCTTTAACTGTATATCCTTTAACTTTGTAGGCTCTAACTACGGGTATACAAAGAGTAACATGTTCTTGTTTACATACTTTCCTAGTGGGAGGATGTGTAATCATGTATAGGAAAGGTTAGGCCTTTAACTGTACGAGGCTTTACTCTGAGTTTTAAGGTGACATCATTGGTCCTCTCATATTCGAGTAGAATCTGACATATCATGAAAACGCTCTAAAGTAGCCACTAATCATATAGATAGCCAGGTTCCCACCTTGTCATAGACTATCTAGGCTCAATTCTATAGACTCAAGTCTGTAAGTCCGGTCTACAAGGACCTATGCCTTTCAAGTCATACCGGATGTAGTATAGCTTTCTATCGATCCTGACCAACGCAGGTCTAAGGCATCACTAGCCTAAGCCTAGACTAAGGCCCAACAAATACCAAACAATTATTAATACAGTAAACAACAATTATATCAATCATAGGCGTTCCTAACATACCAAACAAATATTTTGTCAATCCCAATTAGTTATAAGTACGAAAGACATTCAAAAAGTGACAGACAATCAGTATATCATCCCAAAGGATCCTCAACGGGTCAAATAACCACTCTATCATCCCTAGATAATCACTGACACAAAAGGAATTCAGTATGCTTATCACAAGTATTCTCAACATGCCAACAAATACACAAACAATCAAAAATATCAACTAGAGTTATCATATTCAACATGTATGGCCTTTAATCTATCCCCTGGTTTCTATCCAATCAATCCAACAGAATTTACACATTCAACTTAGTCTAAGAGAGGGGAAGACCATAGCCTACCTGAAAGTCAATAACATGTGAAACAATTCAATCCATAGGCATTTAACCTTTTTGAACAATCTCTAAATGTCGCCAAGATGACAAAATAAAGTTACAACATCAATAGGGTATCAAATTTATAAGATGATGCTCTTTTCGATAAAAATACAAATAGATAGCAGTTATGTCACTATCACTCCACAAATGCAACTAAATCGGAAGATTCTAATCATACCACATCATGCATCACAAAAATGTACACAAAATATATCTAAACTTTACTCAAATTAGACTCAAACGAATAAGAAATTACTTCTCAAATTTTCCAAAATTGAAACAAACTTACTACAGCAAAAAGAAAAATTTACCTAAAATAATGTGCCAAAAGAATGTTTTGACAATCCCATGATGTTCTCCATGAAAATCTAAGCAATTTAGCCTTTTGAGTCACTAAAATCAGCCTTAAAATGAGTATAATATTGTTGATGGAAAGTTTGATCTTCTTTTTGGACAAAGCTTAGAAATTACATTCATATATACTCCTCACAAGTGTAGCTATAGCGACACCATGTTCACTATAGAGACCACCCCCAAGGAGCAGTTGTTGCTATAGCAAGCCCAGGATCACTTTAGCAACAACACCAGATGCATCAACTAACATTTTGTTCTTTCTAGGTTCCTATTTTTTGATTGAGTGTCTGAATCTTGTTCAAAATCCAAAACATGCAGACAAACTAGAAACTGTACCAAATTTGACACTTTGAATCCAACAGCACACTCAAAATTCCCATAAAAAGTCTTTGTGATCAAATGTGGATCTCACTTCCTAATTGTAACACCTTCCAAAGTACTTTAGAATACCCTTATAATAGATATCTTCCATAATGCATGATTTGTGTATTTTTTGGAAAATACGAAGACATATTATTCATCAGGAGGCAAAATTGTATGGAAAAATGGTTTCGTTTGATTTTTAAGTCAACTGTATTGAAAAGTATTTTTTTGGCAACTTTTTTGCACTTTTTAGAAGGGTCTATGACCTCTCTCCGTCGTGGATAGGGTCCATTTTAGTGTAAATGTTATCGAGACTCACCATAGGTCCAAAGTAGAGGAAAATTAATTTGTACACAAAATGAACTACGCTGGAACATATTTGTGTTGCGCTCCTATATCACCACAGTACAAATCTTTTTGAAAATTTCCAGATTTAAGTAAGGGTAATTGGAACAATCTCTCAACCCTTGTATATGGGAATACTAAACAATTTCACCATTTTTAGGCCTATTTTACTCATAAAAACACCTAAAATCCTATCTAAACTCTCCAAAATTTCTCTTATAAATTTGTAGGGTTTCAAAACATAGCCATTGAAGGCCAAGCTTCAAGGAGATTCTTCAAGATTACTCTTATATTTTCAAGGACATTAAGGTACGCGGGTTTCTTCATCTATGGATCCTTCCACCACTAGAGTCCAAAATTCATTCCAACTCCACCCTTTAATTTCAAGGTTTATTTCACTATGGGTACTTTTTATTCCTAATTATATGCACGATTCAATTGTCATTCATTGATTTGAAATGCATTTTATGAGTTAGTATTTATGAACCCTTTATATTACTACATTAGGTTGATGATTTCTTAAATGGGTCTTGTTAAATCTTTACCTAAATGTTATACAGCAGTTCAAATCATAAATATTATGTTCAAATAAGTATGTATTTCCATCTAAGTGTATGAGTTGATGGATTTAAGAAAATGTGCAACCTTAAACTATTATGGATCTTTTTGAATCTCATTATGAGTTGTTTAAATAATGTTTTATAAGGTGATTATCATGATGTCTTATCTAGGGTTTCTCACTGATTATGGTGAGTTGTTTTAAAATGGTTTCAAGTGATTATGCTTTACCCCATCATGGATTTTACTCTTGAATTCTATGATTTTAAGTCTTTATGCATGGACCCACTAAGTTTTGTAAAATAAGCTCATATGATGAAGTTTCTCATGTATGATAAAAATGTTTTACTATATGTATGCAAGTTCATGAATAATATGAATGATATGTTCTATCAAGTATGTTATGAAACCCATTAAAATCCTATAAAATCTATGCATTATTGTAAAGCCCTCTTTATGATATTATGGTATACAAGCTTATGCATATCACAATTATAAACATGTTTGTATGTTCCATAAGACTAGACTTATTGAAGTCAAGAATGAATGAATGATTGTAATCTGAGTCCCCCACCTAGCTATGATTATGAGATGATAATAGACCACTAGTAGAGGCATAGATAAGATTTAGGAGTTATCCTTATGATGATGATTGATGTTGTAAATGCTTATGGATAAGTTAGTAGAATACCCTCCATACTAGATGACTCTATGATTCATGCTTAGGATTATTCCTAAGAGTTACACTCAGCACCGAGTGGACTTTGGGATAAATATGGAAACTCCCCATAGTTAGGATAAGAGAACATTAGTAGTATCCTATTGTCCCATGACTATATGACACCATAGGAAATGGGGGTCATCTACTAGAAGAGGTTGATTTCTAGACACCCATTAATAGTGGTTTTCTCACTAGCTAGCTTTAGTGGATCCACTTAGGCATCTTAGTAGGTCACCTTTGCAAGTAATCTCCCCCTTCTTCTGGTATAGAGGAAATATCGGGACTCTATGGTTTAGCTCACATAATTTATGTTGGTTAAAGGTTGCTCTCACATATGTTCATGTTCTCCTCACGTCCCCAAGGTGTCCTCTTATGATGATTTATGATGGTTCCATCTTATTATGCCCAAAGATGTTTACTAATATGGTAAGTGTTTCTAAAAGTACACAACTCGTTATTTTACAATTTCAAATGACTTCCCCGCTATGATTATGTTTGTCCATGTATGTTATCAAATACCTTATAAAGATTTTTCTCACACATGTTTATGGTCCCTTGTTACTATTAACGGTATTTCTCATAAAGGTACATGACATTCTCTTCTAGTATACATGGTGTTTTTCATTATGGTCACTAATGTCTCATTTGTAGTAAGATGGTCCTTCCCTTAAATTAATGCATTGTTTTTCTAAATGCATTATAATTATACTTATGCATAATGTCCTACATTCCTTACTATTCTAAGTTTAAGTGTTTTATCATGAAATCAATTAAGTGTACGTTCTTTGCTTTCCATACGCATTATCTTATATTCCATGGCTTATGTAATATCTTAAATGATCATATTGTTCACTATCCTATGAATTATACTTCATTACAATGCATATCATCATACTTAGTACATTCTATTGTACTAGCGCATACTCTATGCCTACATGATTTCATCATGTAGGGACCGACACTCCTCGATATCCTCTATGTGCCTAGCTTTAGACCATAGAAGATCTTACTTATGGTGAGGCCTCTAGTTTGAGGTCAATAACCATCTTCTATCTAGTTTTTTTATGTTAAGACATTGACACTTTTATTACTTTATTTCAGAAGGTGAGCCCGAGACATGTCGTGGCCCCTACTCAATCTATAACCAAAGGTATTGTTGGATAATATGCTAAGTATGTATTATGTTATAATATTGTATCTATGATGACTTTCCTTTAGTTCTTATCCCATACTTGTTGTTCCTTATGATGATACTCGCTCGGTGTTGAAGTTCCTAAGCCCTTACTCCCTACAAAGTGCATCTCATGTCCTCTTTCCCTTAGATTAATTGTGATGATTGAATAGTGGGAATTCCTTGTCCCTTGTCCCATTGAGTGTTTCCTACGCCCCTAATCCCCTTAGTATCAGTTGATGATGGTTGAACCATTCTTTTTAACTAAGGATGTGCTTATGTATACTGTGAGGCTTCCTTAGGCCATATTCGGGTTCCCCATTCGCCATGTCGAACCTAGGCTCTAGGGTTGGGTCATGACACTAACTTCAAAATTACTCAATTTCTATTGAGGGGCCCAAAGTGCGCCTAAAAGACTCGAGAACTAAAATAAAGGTTGTTCTAGACTAAACTCGACATTCCAAAGATAAGTGTGTTGTCAAAATTTCCATTTGAGTGTACTCCAAGAATGTAGACTGAAGTCAGCTATTGTTCTAATTTAAAGGCTAAAAGACCAAACTCGGTATAAACTAATACTAAAAACCTTGGCACTCTAACTGATCATGCTTATAGATAGCCTAACTCAGCCATTTCATTTTGGGAGCTAATAGTTCCTTTGTGACTCTATTCTACCAATAGATTCCATGTATGACACAAAGTCCTAGAAGAACCTTTTAAAGTTTTTACTCCCGTAGGAGAGTCTATTATTGCAAAATGAGTTTATAAAAATTGTCTCATGTCCATTTTGCATAAAGTTGTGACTTGTGATCTTGTAGAATTCTTTATGCTAGATTTTGATGTCATTATTGGGATGGATTGGTTGCATGTTTCCTGTGCATATGTATATTGCTAAACTAATATGGTCAAATTCCAATTCCCTAATGAGTCCATTCTTGAGTGGAAGAGTAGTAGTTCTACATGTAGGGGCCAAACACTTCTCCAAAATTAACCTTTGATCAAGTCATCTCCAACTAAGGGTGAGAGAGTATGAAATTCTTAAAACAGCTTACCAGACAAGGTATGGACATTTTGAGTTTATGGTGCTATTTTCTGGCCTAACCAATGCACCAAAAACATTTATGAGCCTCATGAATTGGGTTTTCAAAGCTATCTTGATATCTTTGTTGTGGTGTTCATCAATGATATTTGATCTATTCTCAGAGTTCTACTATTTTATTTATCCTACTTCTACTAGAATGTATAGATACCTAAAGGAGGTATATTGGTGGAATGGAATGAAGAAGGACATTGCAAAGTTTGTGGATGAGTGTCCCAAAGGCCAACAAGTGAAGGTTGAACATCATTGACTGGGTGGCTAGCCCAAGACATTGTAATCCCCACTTGGAATAAGAAGAGATCAGATATGAACTTTGTAGTTGGGTTTCCTAATACCAAGAGGCACTTCAATTCCAGATGGGTTATACTGGATAGAATGATGAAGTTGGATCATTTCATACCAGTCAAGATAATTTATAGTGTCAAAGAATATGCTAAGCTATACGTCCAGGAGTTGGTCAAGTTGCATGGGGTTCCATTGTCTGTTTTCTCAGATCATAGACCTCAATTCACCTCTATTTTTTGGAAATTGTTTCAAAAAGTCCCTTGTTAGTAAGGTGAAGTTGAGTGTCGTTTTCCATCCCCAAACCAATAGGCAAGCCGAAAGAACAATTCAAATATTGGAAGATATGTTAAGGGCTTATGTGTTATAATTTAAAGAGAGTTGGGATGATCATATACCTCTTATCGAGTTTGCCTACAACGATAGCTTTCACTCAATAATTGAAATGACACCATTTGAGGCCTTGTATGGTAGATGGTGTTGGTCATTATTTGGGTGTTTGAAGTTGGTGAATGGCTTTGTTTGGGCTGAACTTGGCCATGGATTCCATGGAAAAAGTAAGACTCAAAAGGGAGAAATTGAAAATGGCTCAGAGTCGACAAAAGTCATACTCTAATGTTAGAAGAATAGACCTTGAGTTTGATGTCGATGATTGGATTTACTTGAAAGTGTCAGCCATGAAGGGTAAATTCAGTTTGGCAGGAAGGGAAAATTGAGTCCTAGGTATGTAGGGCTTACAAAATTATTCGGAGGGTTGGAATGGTGGCATATGAATTGGAGTTTCCATTGGAAATGACATGACTCACCCAATGTTCCATGTATCGATGTTGAGAAAGCTATTGGGGGATCCAAACTCTATTATTCCATTAAAAGAGGTGAGCATTGAAGAGAATTTGGCCTATGAAGAGGTTCCGATTGAAATCCTAGACCGAAAAGTAATGATGTTAAGAAACAAGGAGGTTTCTTCTATTAAAGTCCTTTGGAGAAATCAACAAGTTGAAGGTGCAATATGGGAAGCAGAAGCAGACATGATAAAGCGGTATCCTTATTATTTAAGTTGCTATGTTTTTCTTACCCAAAGACCTCAAATTTCTTGCATTTTAGTTTTCATGTCATTTATGTATGTTTGCATGTTTATGAGACTATTTTGAATGGTTTTTGAGACATGAGCTTGAAAATTTTATGAAAAGACGTTTAAATTTTTATTTTTACATTCATGTTGGGTTGTTAACTTATTTCTTTAAATCCTTAGAGTCTATGTTTAGCATAATATTCCCAAGACGGAGATATTATAAGAACTCATAAGTTGGGAAGTCAAAAATTGTAGAAAAATTGGAACTAGAAATGTTGCAGACCAAAGTATGAGCCTTATTTATGGCTTGTGGTTCAAACCACGCGACGTAAATAAAGCTTGTGGGTGGGGGTCAGCTTAGGTGAAAATATGAACAAGTGTAGAAGGGATGTACAAGGGGTCTTTACGATCTGTAAATGGAACTATAAATTGTAAATAGGGTCTGTGATTGAGGCCTGGGTTGATGGAAAATATGGTTTCTGAAGATTAAACTACAAACAAATAGGATGAGTCATAGTTACTTTTACAGTTCGTAATTTGGTCTCGTGGGGTCCTGAGTTTACATAATTTCCTAAGTGTTGGGGTATTCTATGGAAGGTGTCTAAGACCCATAAACCAATCTACGAGTCATAGATTGGTCTCATATATTGAACTTCAGAGGCCACTTTCAAAGGTTTAAAAATTCAATAGGAAGTAAGTCCAAGAATACTACCCAAAAGTTGATTACGACTCATAAATGGGGTCGTAGCCCATTATATTTCAAATTGAAGCTCTTTGAATTAGCTTTCCAACAAAACTAGTTTCACTCGATTCTAAGTTCAAAGTAAAACGTTATGCTCATTTTGCGTAAGGATTGCCTAGACCATCCGCGAGAGCCTCAGGTTATGATTTTAAACCCGCATTTTATTGAGGTATTTTTGATAATTTTACCCATTCCCAAGGGCTTTTATGAACTTTAAACCTATACTAAGCCCCAAATCAGATTTTATCCCTTCATCTTCATTAAATTTAATCAAACCCTTAGAACTTCATTCAAAATGTTTCTCTAAGAACTCCTCAAGACCTCCATTAAAGACTTAGCTTGGAAATCAAGGGAAGACTTCATACTTAATCAATTCTTCTTACTTTTCTTGGCTAATCAAGTATATGGGATTGATTCATGGTTCCTCTTTCAACCATGAAGACCCAAAACTTTTCTTCTTCAATTTTGATTAATATTGCTCTCTTTGAAATTGGGTCATTTAATTTATGAATAAATTAATTTAATTGAGTTGTAGGTTGTATTTTAATGTTTATTTATAGATGAATTAAGCCTTAATTGTTTGAATTCCACTAGATTTATGAAGGATAAATTAACCATGAAAATTCAAAACTCTTCTTCTTCAATTCTTTTTAAATCAAGCTTACTTTGCAAATGTCTTTAAATTTATTGTTGATTTAATTAAATTGAAATATGGGCTGTACTTATTATATTATTTAAAGATAATTTAAACTCAATTATCATGGTTTGCGTTGAAATTATGTAGATTTGAATATGCATTGTTCCTTGAAAGTTTGATTAGGCATGGGTAATTTAAATTGTGATTTAAATTGGAATTTTCTTCACTTGATTTTTCATATTGTATCATTGAATTAAGATTTACTCTCTATTGCCCATGCATTCACCTTATCATTCATGGAATATGCATACATGAAAGGTTTGACTTAATTAAACTCTTGTTAAGGGCATGACCCTCTTGTTATGATATGATATGTTAAGGCTTGTGATCACATAGTCTCTTGTTATGGCTTTTTGAGCATTTTGGGTGCTTGCACCACTTTGATATGTTATGAAGGCTTGATACGATAAGCTATGTAGATGGGCTAGTCTTATTGCATTGATGTGGAAATGATTAGGAGAATGATTTTAAAACTCTTGTTGGCTTTAGCCTAATCATGAATATGGTTTTGATCAATGATTTTGGTTTTGACTAATGATGCATGATTTTGAAAGAAATGTAAGTCCTCCATTTTGAAGTTGCACTTATATATATGTATTCCCGTGGGATGAGACTTAGTACCGAGGGATTGGAGTCGGGGTAAACTATCTCCAAGGATCCATACTCCTTTCCGTCAAACCATGTACAACCATGGGTTATCTCCCTAGATAGGGATTGACTTGTTATGTATCCCCTTGATGAAGGGTTGACTAGGGGTCTACTTGGAAATTAGTCTGGATCTGGGTAGTAGGTCACTCGGGTCTCCTCCGTTGTCGGTTGAGGTTGTATCCCCGCTATAATATTATCTTAGGTTGCATTTCATGCATCATGGCATGGCATATTGTTATATTATATTTCCTTTGGCTATGTGTATTCCCTTCGTATCACTTGTCCCCTTGTTATCTTGCTTGGTCATACTATATTGCCATATGTATTACATGCCCGCATACTTAGTACATACTTTGTGTTAACCCCTACGTTTTATCTATATGTTCTAACCATGTAGGGACCGGTAATGACTTCTATCTTCCAGCGAACGACGAGTGACATCCTTGGAGTTATTAGCTTGTTGTGAGCCCTTTTGTTGAAGGGCAATAGCCACCTTCTATCTTCCTTATATTTGTTTATTTTCTTATTTCATGTATTGAGGGTGAGCCCCAAATTATGTCGAAGCCCCGCTCTTTCTTATGTAGAGGCTATGTGTCACGACCCGAATAGGGGGCCTAGATGTGAGATGGCGAAAGAGGACCTGAAGACTCTCGATCAAGCCATCATAGCATCTTTACACTCATCATCGGTTCGGAAACGCGGAAGCTAAAGCATATAGCACATAAGCTCTAGGGATTTAGGGACTTGGGACTCAAGCTATAGGGACAATACGGGTAATGGAGAAGTATACTTGCATGTAGCACATAGTCACACATCATACATAACATTCAAGCCATAGTCATAACATGAGAACATAATCATGAGACATGTCAAAATAACATCATATATGTATAATAAGGATCTAACATACAAGCCACACGTGCTACAGTAAAGATTTGTCCAAACATGCCTCTACATAGAAGAGCGGGGCCTCGACAATCTTTGAGGCTCACCTTCAAGTCAAGAAAGTAAATACATAGAAAGTAAAGGTAGATAGATGGTGGTTATTTCCCTTGAACAATAGGGCTCACCACTACAAGTCTTCAATGGAGTATCAAGCGTCGTCCGGAAGAATGTAATAA
>JBCEWC010007146.1:0-21870 GCA_038996855.1 Solanum aculeatissimum | reverse complement strand
CAGAGTCACATATTCCTTATACAACATGCCACGATCTCCCTGGTTTGACTTAAAACTTTTATACACTTGCTCATCTTTAGCATTAGACGTAAATTTAGCCCTCTAATCTGAAATTTAATCACTTGTAAAAATTGGTGCTCATTTGACCAAGCCATATCATGTCTTATATACATAGTACTAGTACATGTGAAACGCGGGGTGTTACAAAGTTGTCTAAGTCATGTCGCGACACTAAATCAGGCGCTACTTTGTATGCAACCCAAGTTATTTGGTGTAATTTGCATATTTTTGTGTTAGTTTTTGCTTTTTGGACTTTTAGGTAGTTTAATTTTCATGTTTTTAGTTTTAATGTTGGACTCAAGGACTGGTGCCTTATAGGATAATAGTTTGTTCCATGGATAATATCCAGGAACATGATTAAGTCAGCAAACCACTACTGAAGAGTTAGAGAAGTTGGTTCTATTACTAATTCTATGGGTCGTCGTTCAAACCATGACCCATACACACTCGTAGAGCCATTTCCAATAAGCAAATTCTTATGCACTCCAATCCATGAGCCAACTTTAAAGGTCGTAGATAAACCTACGGGTCATGAATGGGGCTTGTGGACCACAGGTAAGATCTCTAAATTTTCCAAGTGTTAGGCACCCTTACGATCCAGTGTACGGTCCATATGACTATGTACGCCTCGTAGATGGACCCGTAAGGCTAAGACCTAAAATCTAAGGTTTCTAGAACTACAAACCAGGACATACAGGTTGTATAATCCCTTACGGCCTATAATTGGGGTTTTATGGGGCTTGAACCCCACTTAAACCTGACCCAACCTATTGAATAAAAAGGGGGGGAAAATCATTTTCCCTTATTTTGTTCAAAAATAACAAAACACCCTAACCCTTTGTTCTTCCTCAAATTTCTGACCACCATCAATACCATCGTCATTTTTCTACCCAAACTTCTGGACAAATATTGGCCACGTAGTGACACAACCAACACACCTAGGGTTCTCTTCTCTCAGGTTTTCTTGATATTTCTCTGTCTTTTGTGCTTAATATTCTTATATGTAATCTTACTGAAATTTTATTCTTGCCGGAAAACTTATATCAAAGGCTTGAGACACTATCGAGAATAATTCCTTGATATTTGTGCCCTAGTAATTGCTATTACTATGAATGAAGTATGTTATTTGGTTGGAACTACTTGATTAATCATGTTAATCTAGAACCGTGAATATACTTGTCAAAATTGCAATGAATTCATAAACTACCTAGTCTGTCGAGTTTGAATTATGGATATCGATACAACTGATAAGGTGGCATATGATATGTCAGAATGATGAAATTGGTTTGAATTTCCATGATAAAATATTTATGCCATTGTTTGAAAGCATGAAGTCACTTGTAATTTGAATTATATTGAACTATTTTATTGTCGTTGACATGTGATTGTATGTGTTGAATGATAGCATGTTACATAATTTGTCCAATGGTTGTAGAAATTATATGTGCATATTGAATTAATTGTTGACGGGGTAGATTAATGATTCGTACATGTAGGGTATGGGGTAACTTTGTCAAAATGTGTTATTGGATGAATTGAGTGCATGATGTTGATTCGATGCTGTTCAAATTGATAAACCTTATGGTAGGAAGTGATCTTGTGTTTGCAATTGACTAATGAAACCATTTTTGTGTCCTTAGAAACCTCATGTTGCTATTCTTTTTACTACACAAGAGTTTTCTACGACCCGTAGGTTAATCCATGGACCGTAGTTGTCCCTCATAAGTGAGTTTAGCAACTTGGGGTTTTTAGGGATGTCATTAGATGAAACCACTTATAGGCCTCAGTTCTATCTACCTTGTAACTTGGATTCATAAGTTCCTTTCCATCAAATATTGATTCTGGAGATGTACCTACGACTCAATCTATAGCCCATATTCTACTCTACGAGTGGTATCTGGTCTCATAGGTGTATTTCCAATATTTAGAATTGCTACACCTTGCCACCTACGAAGGCCTTCTACGACCCATAGTCTGCCCTATGGTTTGTAGGTGAGCCTTCATAGGTCCTTTGGTCTCTTGTTTTTACAACTTTTTTATTTTCTTTCCTATACTTTTTGGTTGGATAGGTTGCTATAATTATGTGATTGCAGGTACTATGGCTCCAAGATCCTAGCATGTTCAGATTGAGGCATTGAAAACTCAGCTCCACAATGAGCCTAGTGACTCTAAGGCCAATAGATCAGAAGAAGAGCTCGGTTTCCATCCATATGAGGGCATCGAGCCATGAAACACTCGGACGGTTGCTAAACAGATAGTGTTGACCCACATATTAGCCATAATTGCTCGACCTCCCTAGTCTGATGAGGGAGGTGATAGACAGAGCAACTCCATATAGATGACTTCCTCTAGAGAGAGGTTTGGGCCCGAATCAAGTGAGAGGGATGGCTTCGGATCAGGAGAGGATTTAGATTCAGAGGCTACGGAGTCTACCCCAGAACCACCAACACCCCTTTTACCTCTAGATGAATTGATGAGCAGACTGTGTGAACGGGGGATGCAACGTATATATCAAGATGATTTCCAGCATAATGAGAAATGTCGATCGGACTGCACCATATTCGAGAATCCCTGGATCATCATTACTAGGCTTGACAGTGCCCTTGGACTCCAAGACACTATGGCTCACCACAATTTAGAGTGGTTAGCAGCTCTTTTGGGGAAGTATTCCCCAGTGATAGTTCATGAGTTCTACACCTCCAATGCTTCTACCATTGCAGAGTCGACCCCAAAAAGGAAGAGATTCCTTACTCAACCTTGAATCATTAGACAATAGTGAGAGGAGTTCTAGTTGATATATTTGAGAACACCATCTATCGATTTCTATTTGGTCCCGAGTACCAATGTGAGACCCCCTGTTTCTCGTCTTCCATAATATACATATTGTGGCATATTGTATAAGGCATATATGACTCTGGATAGAACCTAAGGGTAATAAGACTTCAAATAAGTGGTAATATCAAGGGATAAAAGTTTTAAGTCAAAGGAATCCCATAAATGCATATTCGGGATTAGAGAGATGGTCCAACTAGCACTTCACCCTTTTTGGAAGATTTAAATTGAGTTTCACTTCTCAGATGGGACTAAGAGTGCATAATTTGATAATAATGGATTGTTAAGGGGTATTTTAATAGCCCAAAGTTCATATGTTAAGTTTTGGAGTCAAGGAAGTTGCAGGATAAAGTTTGGCCAAAGTCCTTGTAAGTTTCTTTAAGAAATCCTTCTTAAATTTAGGTCAAATGTATAAGATCATATCTCCTAAAATATAAAGCATTAGAACGGACATGACCTATAACATTGAATATCTATGAGTCTAGTTTGCAACGCACAAAACCTCTCATCAATACAACTTTAGAATAAAACGTTATGAGCATTTTACCATGATTGCCCGAGCAGAAAACTGGGGCATGGGCCCGGTCGGGTCAAGCCCAACTATATGTTGGCTATTTTGATGTTTTAAAGCTGAAAATGAATCATTTTCGTCCCAAAAAAGTAGTGAAGCTGAAAATAAAGATCCCACCAGGTCCCTAAGTGATTTAGAAAGGTTCTTCATGTTTTTACCGTTAAAATTTACATGCATGCCTAGAAATGTGTGTCTTACGCTTTGCGATTAATTTTCCCTCTTATTAGCTATGTTTGGGATTGTTTTTGGACTGTGAAAAAGTGGGGGTTTTTTGGTTATTGTATGTTTGCATCTGGTTTTTTTGGATAATCATTTTGGGGATCTTTTATGACCATTTTGACAAAGTTCTACGGACATTTTCTCGCGTAAATGTTATATGGAAAATTTGTCCATTAATGCTAATTTATGGGTTGTTTATAGGTGTTTTTAGGCTGCATATATATAGTTATTGTGAAGATTAGGACGTGCGGAATAATATTTGTGAAGAAACTTCGGGCATTTGGACGTCCGTTGGAAAGGTATGTTAAGGCTAAGCTCCGTCCCTTCATTTAGCACGAAATCCGGGAAATCCCTAAATTATCAAAAGTAATATTTTACTATTCTGTTGCTAGAAAGATCTTCTGTAAAAGACATTGAGATCGTCGCTGAATTTTCTTCATTACGTTATTAGGATGGCATTTCACTCATTCTCACTAACTAGACATTCAATATATATATATCAATTTATCAATTTTCTTTACTACCTATCCTTATGTTGAGGTGTTGTTGTTGGTGTGGTATCACTAAAAATAAAAATAGATTATGAGAAGAATGTAGTATTCATAATCAGTCCTTCTTCCATACTAAAATTATAACTGAAACACTTAGAGAGTGACATGTTGATTTCCAATAATCTCTGGTATAATGCTCTTATTTAAACTACTAAGGCGTTTAATTCTTTTTAAATACTTTCCTTTACTAATTGACATGGAACAAAGTATAAGCATTATGTGAAGCATCTTTATGAACATTTTCAAAGTAAAGGCCTCATTCTAAATATTGAGTTAAGTTGTCAAACGTATTCAAAAGATGTGTAAGACCTCACGGGTCATATGTATATGCTATGAAAATAATTATGATGTTATGAGAATAAGTGTCCAATGAGCCAAGATTGGCTAAATTCATGTTATGGCCTACTATGTGCATTCAACATTCATATCATACATGGCACGTTATGCATGGACTTTAGGCTATAATTGGAGGCTTGGGGCCTACTTGCCCAACTGACTATATATATGTATATGATACGGATGGTCATAGGTTGGCAAATATGATGTCAGGTAGCTCCCGTATAGGACCACCATTGTTAGCATTTGGTTGTGTATGTCATGCATTTGCATCTATATATATATTTATTCACGACATGTGATTACTCAAGCATACCACGCATATTTGATCACTAGGAGGCTAAGTGTTGGATAGAAAGGTTACCTGAGTTTTGGTTACTGGTGGTATCTCTATTACCTTTTTTACTACTGTTATCTATGACTTTACTCCCCGCCTTACATACCAGTAAATGCTTATTTGTACTGACCTCCCATTGCCTGGGGACACTGCATTCTATTTCGTGCGTACAGGTTCAGGTAGTGATTCTGATTGACCCCCTCCACTATGAGTCGAGTTCAGTTGTGAGTTGGTAAGCTCCACCTCTTCCTGAAGCTTTCATTGGGTGCTTACCTTTTGTGGTACAGTTGGGTATAGTCAAGGACCTGTCCTAACAGTATTAGTGACTCTCTTAGAGGCTATTGTGAACATGTTATTTTGGGTTGGTTTTCTTGTACCTTTTAGTCTCCTTTCATAGGATTGGTATGTAAGTATATGGTGTGACTGTACCTCTGTTGTTGCAGCCTTGTCAGCTAGCCAATTCTTTATCATTTTGGCTTACCTACCCTGATGTGCTTGGTTTACTGTTAGGCAGCTCATGACACAAATGGTCCAGGCTTAATTTCTCAGACGTTAGGCTGCCCGATCTTTTGGATCCTAGTTTAATTAACTAGCATGTTCAGTGGCTTACTCGGCCAATGATGGTATCGAGTGTCAGTCGTGCCTCCCTTTCTTTTGGGGCATGACAAATATGGTATTAGAGCAAGTCATGTTCCAAGGAGTCCACAATGTCGTGTTTAGTATAGTCTTGCTTATGGGTGTGTCATGCACCATACTTATAATCAGAAGGCTACGTGGCATTTAGGGATGGTTACAATTCTTTCTCTGAATAGATCGTGCTATAAAACTAAGCTATTGGAACATGTGAAATATAAATCTTGCTTTGTGGTTTTTATTTAATAGGTTGCCTACGATCATGAGATGGCATGACATGCGAGTGATATGGATAAGAGAGAAGGTACCGATCATTTATCACCAGGTCAGGGGGATATATTCCCCATAGAGGCACACAGGGAGTCTCAAGCATCCAAAGTACCAGATTCACCAACACTTGTTGAAGCCCAAGGACATCCAGTGCCCCCCAGACCTACCAAAGATTGAGGCAATGAGAGAGGGAATTTAGCTACTGACCAGGATGGTTTCTATGTATGAGAGACTACTATAGATGAGAATAGATGTCATAAGGGATCAAACAAAAAGCTCAAAGGTATGAGAGTTTCTTCACTTGAATACTCTAAGATTTAACATGAACCAGTCCCACTGGAGGTCTATGAGACTTTATAGACCATATGTATGGAGTAGTGAATGTGATACATTCCTCTATCACTGAGGCTATGGAGATGGCTTCCATTCGACTACGTGATGTCGCCATCTTGTGGTATGAGGCATAGGAAATATCCAGAGGTCCTAATGCCCTGCCAGTAGAGTAGGAAGACTTTTTTGAGGCATTTTGATCCCATTACTTGCCACAGGAGGTTCAAGAGACCCATCTTAACCAGTTTATCAATTTGAAGCATGAGAATATGAATGTAAAGTAATATAGCCTTAGGTTCAATACTTTGGCTAGATATTGTACTTACCATGAGCACCAAAGTTCATCGTTATGTGAATAGTTTGGGGGATCATTTGATCAGAGACTACAGGATAGCATCTTTACAGGATGGTGTATATATTTCCTACATACAAGCTTTTGCTCAGGCTATGGAGGACCTTTCTCGTCGAATTCGGGATACCTACAGAGATAGGGAGCAGAATAGGAGGTCTCATACTATGGGGTCTTATAGGGAGCCACGGGGTGATTTCAGGCCCCTGTTTCATCAATATCTACCTAGGTTAGTACATAGTTTACCACCACAGACATAGAGCCAGTGATTGTATCATTATATTCAGTACAAACCAAAGCAGAGTTTAGGCCAACCTAAGGGTCGTTAACATGAGCGTTCTACATAAATAAGATAGGCAACTCCTCTATGTACATAATGTGGTCAGCTTCACACTAGCAGTGTAGGGTGCATGTTACCATTATGGGTAGATAGGACATTTAGTTAGCAAGTGACCCTTAAGTCAGTCCCTATTATGAATGAATTTCTGATGGTATTCCCTAACAAGTTTCTAGGAAATCCCCCTGAAAGGGATATTAATTTTTCTATATATTTTCTTCTTGATACGCAGCCTATATCTATTTCCCCCTACAGAATGGCTCCTGCAGAGCTACGGGAATATAAGGAACAACTGAAGGATTTACTCGATAAAGGCTTTATTAGGTCAAGAAAATGTCCTTGAGGTGCTCCACTGCTCCTTGTCCAAAAGAAAGATGGCTCCTTACGGATGTGTATCAATTACAGACAACTAAATAAAGTCACTATCAAGAATAAGTATCCTCTTCTGTTGATTGATGAATTGTTTAACCAGTTGCAGGGTGTCAAATGTCTTTTGAAGATCAACTTACGATTCGGGTACCACCAGTTATGAGTCAGGGACATTGATATTACAAAGACAACATTTAGGATGAGGTGTGTACATTTTGAGTTCCTTATCATGTCCTTTGGGATTACAAAAACCCCCAACAAATTTGATGGATGTAATGAATCAGGTCTTTAAACCATTCGAGGATGAATTTATGATTGAATTTATTGATGACATATTGTATATTCATGGTCATGTCATGACACGGGAGTAGGTTCTAGGCATGACATGGAAATTGAGAACCTGAGAGTCCTCAAACAAGCCTTTCAGCATCCCTTTACATATCATTAGTTCGGAAGCGCATAATTTAAAAAAGTAAACACATAATTCTAAGGGATTACGGGACTTTGGACTCAAGCTATGGGGATGTCATAGGGGAAGGGATTTGCATGAATCACATAGCACATAACAGATACGTTTTAAAGGGCGGGTAAGTATGACTCACGCTATGGGGACAAGAAGGGGCTTGGGACATTCCATATAAGCACATTCTCATTCAACATATTATAATATCATAAGCACAATCATCACATCCATACATAATACTTAACCATAGCATCTCAAGTATACACAGAACATACTCATATGAAGAACTCTATAGTGTCCAACAATGCCTCTAGTCTAGAATAGGGTGGGGACCAAGACATGTACCGGGCTCACCCTCAAAGTAAAGACATGATCAATATAACATAATATCTATATGGATGGTGGCTAATGTCCTCGGAACATAGGACTCAACACAAATGATACTAAAAAGATCCAAGCTAACCGTCAAGAGGTGGATATATGTAGTCTCCGGTCCCTACATGGTTAGATCATGCAGGCAAAAGAGTATGCATAAGTATATTTGAATGTACTAAGTATGCGGGCATGCAATGCATATGCCATGAACAACCTGTAAACTAATGTTGGATGACAAGGGACACATATATAGAAAGAAGAATATAAGAAAGGATACAATATCAATATGCCGTGAAATCTATGACCTTAACCAAAATCTCAAACCCAAGTGAGCTATTACATAAATTTGCTCGATGAAAGCCTCTCCTCGGATGAGAGTAGACTACTTGCCAAAGGTAATCTACACCACACTTTATGACCCAATTATTTTGATGTGATGGCCACCCTCCTTATGACCAGGTCATTTTGAAAGGATTTCCATATCATATCATATCATATAATAATTGTAACCATACCTTACAATCCGGTCATTTTTTTAAATGTTACCATAAGCCTATGTTGGCACATAGTTTGACGGAAAAGAGTATGGACCCATGAGATATTTCACCCCGACTCTAATCCCTCGATGCTAAGCCATCATCCCATAAGAATACGTATACATATATACATGATTTCGAATGGAGGATAAGTACTTTGAAATCATAACCATGCATCATTGGGCTTAAAGGACAAATCACTTTCTTTACTCTCATGCATACGTGACTAACAAGTCAAAAATACTTCGTAAGCATGCTTCATCGGGCTAAACGGCCAAATAATGTTTTTATTTTATACTTTCATGCATAGGAGTATCTCTATTCTTATCATTCATAGTGGTTTAAATGCCCATTTTTGCTCAAAGGGTCATATCATAGACGTAGTGTGATCATAACCTTGTCATACCCATTCTTTGCTTGAAATCATAATCATAAACATAATGTGGGACTTAGCCCACATCATATACTTCATAAAAATTCATGCTCATTAATTCAAATGCAATGAATGATGAATGAATAACATGGGTAATGGAGATCAACATTTAAATCATCATATAAAGATAAATACATTCTTAAATCATAGTGAAATCCACGATTAAAAACATAATTCATACTACCCATGGTTGAATTGAAGACTTAATGGGACATATATAATTGAATCTTCATAATATCCATGTAAATAAAGATAATAGAACTTAAATAACTTTAAAATCATCAAATAAGTACAACCCATACTTCAATTTAATCAAATAAACAATAAAATTAAAGACCCATATTTAAAGTAAGCTTAATTTCATAAATTCAAGTGTAAAAGAGTTTTGGGATCTTTATGGTTGAAAGGAGAACCATGAATCAATCCCACATACCTTGATAAATTTGAAGCATTAGGGAGAAAAAGATTGGATAAGAAGAGTTCCTTGAATTCCAAAATTGAATCTTCAAACCTTAATTGAGAGGAGCTTTTAGGAGAGAGTTTGAATATAATTGTAAGTGTTAAGTGAATTTTAATAGGATGAAGGTGTATAGGCTAATTCAGATGCTTCTAAGGGCTTAGGAAGACTAAAACGACCTAAGGAAAACACAAAAATTACAATTGAACCATTAATGAAACGGATAGAGAATTTTTCTAGGGGTCATCTCCACGACCCACTACACGAATCGTGTGGTGGCACACGAGTCATGTACCCGTCCGTCAAGTAGCACTGAGAAAAATATTTCACTGATGAAGGTCCGAGACGGTAATTCCATACTTAGAAAATTTCCACTCCAATGAACATACGGGAGGTCACACGGACCGTGAGGCCTCACACAGATGGTGAACTGGTCCATGGAACCTCACTTGGCCAATAACCTTGACTATCCTCACTCCCACGGGAAGGCAAATGGACCATCCAGCGTCACACGACCTGTGAGGGCTTCTTCTTTTTTTACGCTAATTCTGGAACGCTAACCTTATACTTAGAACCAATCCTTGAGTAGATACCATCATGAAACACATTGTCACACCTCGTGGGAGGCCAAACAGACCTCTTCACGGATCGTCTAGGGGCACACGGCCCGTATGGTGCCCCGTGGTGCCATGTCTTAGCTCAGTTTTCCCAGAAAAAAACCTGCACAGACAGTCCTACTAAAAAGAACCATATCTTCTTTATTTGAACTTTACATCAAGTGAAACCAAGTGCATTGGAATGCTAACTCAGAGAAATTCAATTTGATAGGTCATGGTCCACCCAGTTCTTCTTGTGCTAAGAGATATTACTAGTTAAATTCGACCTTCCGAATGGTTCACATGTAAAACTAGACCAATTGAACCCGTTTGACCAAGGCTTGATAAATTGGACACATGACAATCATAAACCATACCAACCAAGCTTGAAATCAGTGACTACACTTTCATAGCGTTTTCAAAATTTTCAAGTTGTTACATCATCTCCCCCTTGGGAACATTCCTCCTCGAATGGGCTAAAACAAGGCTCGAAAGGCTCGCCTTAAACATGAAACATTTCAACATATGACATTATACATCATTCATCATTTGAAAATCATAAAGTCATTACAACTCATGTAAAAACATCATTCAAATCTTTTTGTGCACATGTATGCATGTCATGTCATGAAACTTAAGGGATAATAAATTAGGACCATTTGGAATGGAAAGAACCTAGTACCTTAGGCTCAAGTAGATTGGAAAAGATAGGGATATTGCCTCATCATGTCCGACTTTGCTTCCCATGTAGCACCATCCACACATTGATTTCTCCAAAGCACTTTAACTGAAGCCACATCCTTGTTGCGAAGCCGTTTCACTTGCTTATCAAGGATTTCTACCGGCACCTCTTCATAGGTCAAGTTCTTCTCAACCGCAACACCTTCAAAGGCACAATCACTTTGGGGTCTCTAACCAATTTCCTCAAAATCGACATATGGAACACCAGATGAATAGAACTCATATCCAGATGCAACTCCAATCAATACGTCACATTGTTGATCCGCTCAACAATCTCATATGGCCTGACATACAGAGGACACAACTTACCCCTTTTACTAAAACACATAATACCCTTCCTAGGTGAAACCTTCACATAAACCCAATCATCAACATGAAACTCAAGGTATTTATTCCTAACATCCGAGTAAGACTTTTGGCGACTTTGAGCCATCCTCAACCTTTCTCTAATCAACTTCACATTTTTTCATAGCTACAACCACCAAGTCGAGGCCTATTAATGCCATCTCACCCAACTCGAACCACTCTATCAAGGATCTACATCTCCTACCATTTAACGATTACCGTTGCTACCATGAAAACTATTATTGTAGGAAAACTTGATAAGTTGTAGATGATCATCCCAATTCCCTTTAAATTCCAATACACAAGCCCTCAACATTTCTTCCAAAATTCCAATACACAAGCCCTCAACATATCTTCCAACTTCTTCAACTCAACCAAAGATGGATCCAAATCTTGTTTTTCCTTGACATCAACAATAACAGAAGACTCAGACCCATTGGGAACAAGAATATAATTGTCATCAGAGTCAATTAATCTAACACCCAACCTAGCCAAAAGGTGCACATCCTTTACCAATTCCTTCTTTCCTTTATCAATATGGGAGCCAATGTGAGTCGATCCTTCAAAGTCTAAAACTCTTCTCACACTCTTCTGACCACACAAACTTGGCTTTCTTTTGAGTCAACTTAGTCAATGGGGATGTGATGGATGAGAACCCCTCAACAAACCTCCAATAATATCCATCCTACCTAAGGAAACATTGAATATCATAATGGGTCAATGGTCTAGGCCTATTCTTTAGTGCTTCTGTCTTCTTGGGATTAACCTTAATACACTCATCGGACACTACATGACCAAGAAAAGAAGCTTCTCCCAACCAAAACTCATATTTACTAAATTTGGAAAATAATTGATTCTCCCTCAAAGTCTGAAGAACCAACCTCAAGTGACTCATATGCTCTTGCTCACTTCAGGAGTAAATCAGAATATCATTGATGAAAATAACCACAAAACTATCAGGAAATGGCCTGAACACTCAATTCATAAGATCTATAAACACCATTGAAGCATTGGTCAATACAAATGACATTACCACAAATTCAAAATGCCCATATCAAGTCCGAAAAGTTGTCTTAGAAAAATTACACTCCCCCACTTTCAACTGATGGTAACCCGAACAAAGATCCATCTTAGAGAAATGAGTGGCTCCTTGAAGTTAGTCGAATAACTCATCGATCCTAGGCAACAGGTACTTATTCTTGATGGTTACCTTGTTCAATTGCCGATAGTAAATACACATCTGAAGTGACCTATCTTTCTTCCTTACAAACAGAACAAGAGCACCCAAAGGTGAAATACTTGGCCTAATGAAGCCTTTCTCTGAAAGTTCTTTCAACTGATCCTTCAATTCTTTTAACTCAATCAAGTCCATACGATGAGAAGGAATAGAAATAGGTTGAGTATCCAAAAGGAGATCTATGCCAATATCCACTTCTCTATCTAGAAGAATATCGGGCAAATCTTCATGAAACACATCGAGGAAATCATTAACCACCGAAACTGACTCAAGAGTAGGTGACTCAGTCCCCATATCTCTAACCCTAACAAAATTATAGATGCACCCCTTAGAAATCATCTTTCGAGATTTGAGATAGGAAATGAATCAACCTTTTTACAATGGAGTTACTACCCTCCTATTCCAAAACATGTTCATTAGGACTCTTGAATCTAACCTTTCAAGTCCTACAATTAACCGAGGCATATGGTGTATGTAACCAGTCCATCCCAAGAATAATATTGACGTCAAATATCTCAAGCTCAACAAGATCACCGGGAAGGACTTTATGCAAGACCGAAATAGGACAACCACGATAGACTTTTCGAGCAATAATAGACTCACCCATGGGAGTATAAATTGAATACGGCTCCCCAAGGTTCCAGGACTCAAACCAAACTTAACAGCCAACAAAAGGAGTCACAAAAGATAAATTTGCACCAGGATCAAACAAAGCATAAGCATCAAAATCAAAGACTTTTAACATACCAGTCACCACATCCAGAGTCTCCTCAACTTCCTATCGTGCATGCAAAGCATAGAACCAGTTGTTTCTAGGAGCATTTCCTAGAAGAACCCTTTGTTGAACCTGACCACCCAGAGCTTCTTGGACTTGACCCTTCTTACCTACCTTAGGATAGTCAGACATTTTTTGTCCCACATCACCACACTCGTAGCAAGCACCCGATCCCCACAAATAGTTTTTGGAATGAACTTTCCCACATTGGCCACATAGAGGAGGCAATGGCCCACCTTTAATTTGTGCCTTGGGAGAAGGCACCCTAGCATTAGCAAACTTTGGATTTGAGCCTTGGCCCTATTGGAAGCGACCATTTCCACCCCTATTCCTAGAGTTAGAGAACCCACCATCATAACGATCCCTCTTAGAATCATTCACCCTCCTCTCCTTGAGCTTCTCTCCCTCAATTTGTTCAGCATAAGTCATAAGCCTGGAAATTTCCATCTCCCGAATAAGCATAACAGTGCGACATTCCTTCACCACCAAATCAGAGACCATAAAAATAAACTTGTGCATCCTTGCACAGGGGTCTGCCACTAACATAGAAGCATACTTTGAGAGTTTTGCGAACTTGAGGGAATAGTCCCTCACAGTCTTGTATCCTTTTTTGAGATTGATGAATTTAGTCATCTTGGTGTCCCTAAGTTCAAGAGGGAAGAAACGATCAATAAAAGAAAACTTAAACTCTTCCCAATCAACCTTAACATCGACAACCCTTTCAACCAACCACTGATTATACCACACCTAAGCCAAATCCTTCAACTGATAAATAGCCAGTTCAACTTTCTCCTTAGAAATCACACCCATGATAGTCAAAACTTTAGTGAGCTCATCAATAAAGTCTTGGCCATCATCATCAGCCTTTGAACCAAAGAACTCTAGAGGACTCATCCGAGTGAAGCATCTCACCCTAGAGGTTGTGGTGTGACCAAGAGTAGGATCAGCTGGTCGGGCCTGGTTGTTAACTACTTAAGCCAACATAGCAATAACATTTTGGAATTCAGCTTGAGTCACTTGTTCCCCTATAGGCTCTTGAGGGGCTTGCTCCTCATTAACCAGGGCCTATCTATGGATAGGGGCTCTTCATGGAGGCATCTTCTGAAAGAGTGACAAGAACACCATCAATTTAGAAAATCTTGCAAAACAGTTCATAGCATGACATAAGAGACAATAAAGTGAGACAATTCCTAAATTATCGCCATAGACTCTCACTAATAGTTATGGTGCAAAACACACCCATGAATAAGACTCTACTTGACGCGACATGTTGGAATCCGAGGACCATTTATAAACCTAGTACTTTAATACCACCTTTGTCATGACCTAGGAGTAGGGTCTAGGAATGACATGGAAATTGAGAACCTGAGAGTCCTCAAACAAGCCTCTTAGCATCACTTTATGCATCATTAGTTTGGAAGCACGTAATTTAAATAAGTAAACACATAATTATAAGGGATTATGACACTTTGGACTCAAGCTATGGGGATGTCATAGGGGAAGGGATTTGCATGAATCATATACCACATAACAGATACATTCTAAGGGGCTTGTAAGTATGACTCACGCTATGGGGACATGAAGGGGCTTGGGATATTCCATTTAAGCACATTCTCATTAAACATATCATAATAGCATAAGCATAATCATCACATCCATACATAATACTTAACCATAGTATCTCAAGTATACACATAACATACTCGTATGAAGAATTCCATTGTGTCCAACAATGCCTCTAGTCTAGAAAGGACGGGGGCCAAGACATGTCCCGAGCTCACCCTCAAAGTAAATACTTGATTAATATAACATAAGAGATAGATAAATAGTGGGTATTGTCCTTAGAACATAGGACTCACCACAAATGATACTTCAAAGATCCAAGCTAACCATCAAGAGGTGGATAGATGTAGTCTCTGGTCCCTACATGGTTAGATCATGCAAGCAAAAGAGTATGTGTTAGTACATTTGAATGTACTAAGTATATGGGCATGCAATGTATATGCAATGAAAAAACCAGTAAACCAATGTTAGATGACAAGGGGTACATATATAGGAAGAAGAATATAAGAAAGGATACAATATCAATATATCGTGAAATCAATGATGCATGAAATTCCATAATGCTTACATATAGAGGGGATGTAACCTTAACTGATATCTCAAACTCATGCGAGCTATTACATGAATTTTCCCGATAAAAGCCTCCCATTGGATGAGAGTAGACTACTTGCCAAGGGTAATATACACCACACCTTATGTCTCGGTCATTTTGGTGTGATGGCCATCCTCCTTAGAACTTGGTCATTTTGGAAGGATTTTCATAATATATGATATCATATCATAATTGTAACCATACCTTACGACACAATCATTTCGGTAAAGGTTACCATAAGCCTATGTTGGCACATAGTTTGATGAAAAAGAGTATCGACCTTTGGAGATAGTCCACCCCAACTCCAATCCCTTAGTGTTAAGCCATCATTTTATAAGAATACATATATATACATATATGCTTTCAAATGGAGGATAAGTACTTTGAAATTATAACGATGCATCATTTGGCTTAAAGGACAAATCACTTTCTTTACATTCATGCATACGTGACTAAAAAGTCAAACATACTTTGTAATCATGCTTCATCGGGATAAAGAGCCAAATAATGATTTCATGTCATACTTTCATGCATAGAAGTAGCTCCATTCTTATCATTCATAGTGATGTAAACACCCATTCTTGCTCAAAGGGTCGTATCATAGACATAGTGTGATCACAACCTATTCATACTCATTCTTTGCTTGTAATCATAATCGTAAACATAATTGGGACTTATCCCACATCATACACTTCATAAAAATAACATGCTCATGAATGCAAATGCATTGAATAATGAATTAATAATATGGGTAAGGGAAATCAACATTTAAACCATCATACAAAGATAGATTCATTCTTAAATGATAGTGAAATCCATAATTAAAAACATAATTCATACTACTCGTGCTTGAATTGAAGACTTAATGGGACATGCATAATTGAATCTTCATAATCTCCTTGTAAATCATGATAATTGAACTTAAATAACTTTAAAATAATCAAATAAGTACATCCCATACTTCAATTTAATCAAATAAACTATAAAATTAAAGACCCATATTTAAAGTAGGCTTAATTTCATAAATTTGAATGTAAAAGAGTTTTGGGGTCTTCATGGTTGAAATGAGAACCATAAATCAATCCCACATACCTTTATTAACTAGAAACGTTAAGGAGAAAGTGATTGGAGAAGAAGAGTTCCTTGAATTCCCAAATTGAATCTTCAAACCTTACTTGAGAGGAGCTTTTCGGAGAGAGTTTGAATATAATTCTAAGTGTTGAGTGAATTTTGAATAGAATGAAGGTGTATAGGCTAATTGAGATGCTTAGGAGGGCTTAAGAAGACTAAAATGACCTTAGGAAGACACCAAAATTACAAGTAAACCATTAATAAAATGGATAGAAAAAGTTGCCAAGGGTCAGCCCCACTGCCCTCTACACGGATAGTGTAGTGGCACACAGGTCGTGTACCCGTCTGTCAAGTAGCACTTAGAAAACTATTTCACTACCAAAGGTCCAAGACGTTAATTCCACACTTAGAAAATTTCTACTCCAATGACCATACCAAAAGTCACACGGATCGTGAACTGGTCTATGGAACCTCACTTGGCCATTAACCTTGGCTTTCCTCACTCCCATGCCAAGCCGCACGGACCATCAAGCGTCTCACGACCCGTGAGGGCTTATTTTTCATTGACTCAAATTATGGAACACTAACCTTATACTTAGAACCAATCCTTGAGTCGAGACCATCACAAAACATATCATCACACCTCATGGGAGGCCAGACCGACGTCTTCATGGAGTGTCTGGGGGAACATGTCCCGTATGGTGCCCCGAGGTGCCATGCCTTAGCTCAATTTTCCTAAAACAGTTCCTGAACAGGCAGTCCTACTAAAAGTGCAATATCTTCTTCATCCGAACTCCAAATCAAGTGAAACCAAGTGATTTGCAAACCTAACTCAGAGAGATTAATTTTGATAGGTCAAGGTCCACCCAGTTCTTCTTGTGCTAAGAAATTTGAATAGTTAAAGTCAACCTTCCCAATGATACACATGTAAAGCTAGACCAATGGAACCTTTTTGACCAAGGCTAGATAAATGGGACACATGACAACCGTAAACCATACAAACTAAGCTTGAAATCAGTGACTACACTTTGATAACATTATCAAAATTTTCAGGTTTCTACAGGTCAGAAGCTAAGCATGTAGACCACTTGCAAGGTATATTACATACTCTCTAAGATAACAGGTTATATTCTAAATTCTCTAAATGTGAATTTTAGTTAACTTCTATAGATTTTCTTGGCCATATTATTACAGGTGATGGTATTAAGGTCGATGGCCAAAAGATTGAAGCAATAATGGCCTGGCCAAGACTCTTGAATCCAACAGAGGTCCATAACTGTTTGGGCTTGACAGGATATTATAGGAGGTTAGTTGAGGGGTTCTCCTCTATCTCTATGCCACTAATGAGATTGACACATAAAATAGCTAAGTTTTAGTGGACTTAAGCATGTGAAAAAAGTTTTCAAGAGCCAAAGGAGAGGCTTACCATCGCACCTATCTTAGTTCTTCCGAATGGAACCAAAGGTTACAGGATATATTATGATGCCTCAAGAATTGGCCTAGGTTTTGTTCTTATGCAGCATGGTTGGGTTATCGCATATGCTTCCAGAAAATTATGGAAACATGAACAAACTATCCTACTCATGATCTTGAGCTTGTCGTAGTTATTTTGCCTTAAAAATTTGGCACCATTATCTATACAAGGTTCTTATTGATGTTTTTACCTACCAGCAGAGCCTCCACTATTTCCTTAAGAAGGAAGACCTAGTCCTATGACAAAAAAATGGCTAGAACTACTAAAGGATTATGATGTTAACATTTTATACCATCTCACCAAAGTTAATATTATTGTTGATGCAGTTAGAGTAAATTCCATGGACAGTCTAAGCCATATTGAGGATGATATGGCTAAAATGACAAAGTACCTATGTCAACTAGTTAGTTTGCAAGTGTGATTGGTAGATGCAGAGGATTGAGGTGTAATCATTCATAATACAACAAAATCTTCCTTTATTATTAAAGTAAAAGAGCGACAGTGCGAGAATCCTGAGCTTATGACACCGAGGGGAGGTATTCCACAATAGCAAAACCCTTTTATTTGAACTAATTGTGGATAGAATTCTTATGTACTAGGGTCGCTTATGTGTGACAAGCATCAGAGGGCTCCGTGCCAAGATTCTTTCTGAAGCCCATTATTCTAGATATTCAGCCCAACCTTGAGCAACAAAAATATATAAGGACCTTAAACGAATCTATTGGTGGAATGGCAAAAACAATATTGCAAAGATGGTAGCCCGATTCCCCAATTGCCAGCAAGTTAAAGCAGAACATAAGAGACCTAGAGGCTTAGCTCAGTATATTGAACTTCCGCTAAGGAAATGGGACATGATAAATATGGACTTCATCACTGATTTACCTCGTACTCTACGCAGGTATGATTCTATTTTGGTAATCATTAATAGGCTGAAAAAATCTGCTCATTTCTTGCCAGTAAGAACCATATATTTGGCAGAGAATTATGCTAGGCTTGACATTTGAGAAAATTTTCACCTTTATGGAGTTCCCATTATTTATTTTTATCTCTGATCGAGGGGCTCAATTCACAACACATTTTTGGAAGACATTTCAGAAGGGTCTGGGCACTCAAGTAAATCTTAGCACCGCTTTTCATCCATAATTGATTTGGAAGGCAGAGCATACCATTCATACCATTGAGGATATGTTAATTGCCTATGTGCTGGACTTTAAAGAAAGTTGGGATGATCATCTATCTCTTATCGAGTTCACCTATAATAACAACTTTCAGGCTAGTAATCAAATGGCTCCTTATGAAGCACTATACGGACAAAGATGTAGGTCATCGATTAGTTGTTTTGAGGTTGGGGAGGCAACGTTTCTAGGCCCTAATCTAGTTCAGCAATCAATTAAAAAGTGAAACTTATTAGAGACCAATTGTAAACAGCCCAGAGTTGGCAGAAGTTTTATATGCACGTTCAATGATGAGACTTAGAGTTTGACATAGAAGGTTAGATTTTCTTAAACGTATCACCTATGATGGGTGTCATGTGGTTAAAAAAGAAAGTGAAGATCAGTTCTAGATATGTGGGACCAACTTAGATTATTCAGAGTTTGGCAAGGTGCATACGAGCTTGATTTGCCTTCAGAATTGGGAACAATTCATTTAGTGTTTCATATGTCTATATTTTGGAAGTGCACTAGAGATCGTTTGTGTACTACTCACATTGAGGATATCGACATCACTGAAGAAATATCTTTTGATGAGGTACCAATGGCTATTTGCGATAGACAAGTGAGAAAGCTTCAAAATAAAGAAGTGGCCTCTGAGAGAGTGTTGTGGCTGAACAATAATAGTGAGGAAATAACTTGGGAAGCCGAAGAGGAAATGATAAAAAGGTACCCTTAAAATTTATCTCATAAGGTGCATCACAATTCAAAATTTGTAGTTATCCTTTTTATAGTAACTTAAATTTCAAAGAATTTTGAAGTTTAATTTGTATATTTTGTCACAAAATAGCTATACGAAGCCTAGTAGGTTGAATTTTTGGAAGTCAATTTATGGTTTTCAAGGGTAACAAGTATAATCTCAAAAATTACATTATGGTAGACAGTACTGCAACCAAAGAGACCCTATGTTTCTCGTCTTTCAAAATATACATATTGTGGCATATTGTATAAGTCATATATGACTCTAGATAGAACCTAAAGGTAATAAGTATTAAAATAGGAGGTAATATCAAGGGATCAACCTTTTAAGTAAAAAGAATCCCCTAAATGCATATTTGGGATTAGAGAGATAGCCCAAGTGGCACCTCACCCTTTCCGAAAGATATAATTGAGTTTCACTTCTCGGATGGGACTAGGAGTGCATAATTTGATAATAATGGATTTTTAAAGGGTATTTTAATATCCCAAAGTGCATATGTTAAGTTTCGGAGTCAAGGAAGTTGCAATATAAAGTTTGGCAAAATTTACTGTAAGTTTCTTTAAGAAATCCTTCTTAAATTTGGATCACATGTATCAGATCATATCTCCAAAAATATAAATATTTATAAGGTCCATGACCTATCAAATTGAATATCTAAGAGTCTAGTTTCAATGTACAAAACCTTGCATTAATACAACTTCATAATAAAAAGTTATGAGTGTTTTACCGTGATTGCACGAGCAGGAAATCGAATCATGGGCCAGGTCGGGTCAAGCCAAACTATATGTTGGCTATTTTGATGTTTTAAAGCTGAAAATGAATCATTTTTATTCCAAACACAGTGCAGAAGCTGAAGAGAAAGCTCCCACTGGTCCCTAAGTGATTTAGGTAAGTTTTACATATTTTTACTATTAACAATTGCCCGCGTGCCTAGAAATACGTGCTTTATGTTTTGTGATTATTTTCCCCTCTTATTAGTTGTGTTTGGGGCTATTTTTGGAATTTGAAAAAGTGATGTTCTTGCTGGTTATTGTATGTTTGCATCTTGTTTGTTTAGATAATCATTTTGGGGCTCTTTTACGACTATTTTTACGAAGTTATATGGATATTTTCTCGCGTAAATGTTATATGGCAAATTTGGCCATTAATGCTAATTTATGGGATATTTATAGTTATTTGTAGGCTGAATATATATAGTTATTGAAAACCTTAGCACGTGAGGAACAACTTGCATGAAGAAACTTTGGATATTTGTGCATCCGTTGGAAAGATATGTTAAGGCTAAGCTTTGTCCCTTCTTTTAGCACGAAATCCGGGAAATCCCCAAAATGTCAAATGTAATATTTTACTGTTCTGTTGCTAGAAAGACCTTCTGTAAAATGCATTGGGGTGGTAGTTGAATTATCTTCATTACGATATTAGGTTGGCATTCCATTCATTCGCTCAAACTAGATATTCAATATCTATATATCAATTTATTAATTTTCTTAACTACCTATCCTTATGTTGAGGTGTTGCTCTGTTGGTGTGGTGTCACTAAAAATAAAGGTAGATTACGAGGGAATGTAGTATTCATAATCAGTCCTTCTTCCATACTAAAACTATAACTGAAGCACTTATAGAGTAACACGTTGATTTCCAATAATCTCCAGTATAATGCTCCTGTTTAAACTACTAAGGCGTTTAATTCTTTTTAAATATTTTCCTTACTAGTTGACATGGAACAAAGTATAAGCATTACATGAAGCATCTTTATAAACATTTTCAAAGTTAAGGCCTCATTCTAAATATTGAGTTAAGTTGTCAAACGTATTCAAAAGATGTGTAATACCCCACGGGGTTACGTGTATATTCTATGACAATGATTATGATGTTATGAGAATAAGTGTACCAATAAGCCAAGATTGGCTAAATTCATGTTATGGACAACTATGTGCATTCAACATTCATATCATGCATGGCACGTTATGCATGGACTTCAAGCTATAATTGGATGTATGGGGCCTATTTTCCCAACTGATTATATATAAGTATATGATATGGATGGTCACAAGTTGGAAAATATGATATCGGATAGCTCCCAAAAAGAAATACCATTTTAGCATTT